>JAQZBX010043307.1:0-21710 GCA_029593785.1 Cabassous unicinctus | reverse complement strand
ATTCCTTTGCTGCACTCAACCATGAATATACCTTTAAGGAAGAAAAAAAAAAAAGAAAGAAAAGCTATAAAAAGCCTCATGGTACTAACTAGAGGTAAGCCACAGGGTTTTTCTGTGTAATGCTTATAGTACACCAGGCTTTAATAGTATGAACATAATCTTTACAAGTGAGAAGGGGGCAGGGTAGTATACCAGAAGATCCTTTTGAGTACCTGATCTATCACTTCACTTCTCTGAAACAGACCTCTTAATATCCCCAGTGAAATGAAGAAAATTATTCAGGCCCTACTCAAGAGAGAGAGAGATGTATTAAGTGCCAAATAAGACAATCATATAAAAGAACTCTGGGAACTGGAAAGTAACATGGCATACCCAGAGACTTTGTTCAAAGAGCAGGTCATCATTATCATTATGTAATTACAACTTCTGACCTTGTCTACCCATAGGAATGTAAAAAACTCTTGCCTGAAGTTGTCAACTGGATACATAAGGTGTTGGCAAATGATGCACAAATCAATATTTGTACAGATTATTAAAATTCCACTGGAAAGGATAGGTTGGTTGAAAATAACTGAGTCCATATCATTTATAAGCAAATATATTCACAAAAACAAACAGTAAATCTAATGTGAAAATATGTCATTAATTAAAATTTCTATTTAAAATATTGGTACCATGTCTTGAAGTTCAGAGGCAGGGAAAATGAAGCTATGATGAAAAAGATCAGAATGATGGCTACCTCTGAAAGATATTGACTGGAAAAGGACAACAAAATTCAATGGGGTGAAGGAAATATATGATGTCTTTAACTGAAGGGTGGTACATATGCATATGTAAAATTTCTTTGAGAAGTACATTTAAGACATTTGAATTTCACTGTATATAAATTATATCTCAATAACACCTTTGTCTTGGTTCTAGCCTTATCACCTACTTCTTGAAAAAACACTTTTATTTCTTAGAGATCTTTGTCTACTTCCCACCCTAGACTGCTTCCATATGGTCACTGTCTTGTATGAGAGCTGAATGTTTGGGGGGAAAATGCTGACTTCTGCCATTGTTCAGGTTTTGAATACAGAGAGTTTATCAAGTACATTTCTATTTCAAGTATTACTATTTCCACTTTGCCAATAAGCAATCATAAATATGCCTTAGTGTTACTTTAAAGAGATCAATGCTGCACAAATGAACTTCTAGAAAAGGACTGTTGGACCTGGTTTTGACTACTTTTGGTTTGAAAATTGTCTCTATCTCTGCTTTGAGCTGTGACATTAACAGCTGCTTTATATAAATCATATTGATTGTCCAGAGTAGAGGAAAACATACAGGTTGAGTTCTTACTGGAAATTCTCCTTTGACTCAAGTTACTTTCTTAGTCATGCTAACAAATTACTTGTCTAACTGAAACAATCTAAGGTTTTAACTCCCTAATGGCTTCCAGCATGGGTTCAATATCAGTGTATAAATGTTAATTACTATTGCCAAATTATAAAAGCACCCAGTGTTTAGGAGTACGTGAAGTACGCTTAGCACGAAGGCATGATTCTGGCTTTTGAGATAGAATACCTGTTGAATTTCCTAATAAGTGACATTCACAAAGGTAACATTTTTTTACTGTAACAATCCCAATTACCTGTTCATGGATTCTGTAATCTCTGTTACTTGTGACTCCTTTGCTTACCTGCTTACAGTCCAACAGCAGAAGAACAGGATCAAGGCTGGATGTTGAAACTGTGAGTCTACTTGTGTGTTTAGAATAATATTAATAATAATAGTAGTTGCAATAAAGAGTGTAGTTTGGGAAATTTCCAGGGAAGATGGTGGAGTCGGAGGCTCCTAGATGGATTTCTTCCACCTAAACAAGTATTAAACAGGCAGGAACTATGTGAAACAACTATACTGAAACATCCCAAAATGACAGCTTCCAGGAAAGAGTGGGAGTAAGAGGCTGATAAATCACAGTAAAGAAATGTAACTTGCCTTTCTACGTAGTGGCTAAGGACAACTATCTTCTGTTGTCATGGCAGGCCACCATGGGGTCCAGTCCCTGGCTAGCTGCTGGTGACAGAAAAGGACATAAAAATCCTCTTCCCTAAGAACAGGGATGAGCAGAGCCAAACACTGATCACAGCTTTTGATAAGTGAATCAGATCGCTGGATTCTGGTTCTGAGGGCTGCTATCGTTTCAAAACCCCTCCCCCCATGAGACAAAGGCAGAGGCAGTTATTGCTTCAACCCCACCCTGGACAAAGATACAGGCAGCCATTGTTTCAATCCTCCCTGGACAGGAGCAGAGGCCATGGCGATTTAAAGGCACAGTGCTTCCTGAGGGCTGTGGGGGGCAGATAGCTGGATGGCTGCATTTTCTGGGAATGGCAGGAAAGATCAGATTTGGGGATCTGTAGGAGAAGTTTTTGGCACTCTTCTTGAACCCCTCTTCAGGACACTTTGGAGCCAATCTGTGCCCCCTTTGTGCATCCCTGTATCTGTTTTGGCTGGAAAAGCCTGACTTGGAAAAGTCCTCCTCAGGGTGACCCTTCTCCCAGAATTTGCCCTCCACACAAAAGCAGAATGAGACAACAAAAGGAGTATAAAGACTATAGAGATGGACAGTCTGCAGTCTGGGACAGAGGTCTGCCAGCTTCAAATACACAGAAGAGGAAAGTTTGTCTCTTGGGAAACAGAGGAGACAAAGTCCTGTGAACAGGTAACTCCAAAACAACTAACATGAAAAAGCCCAGGGCAAGACCGAGGCCTAGACAGGGAAAACCTTGCAATCTGCATTCTCCTTGGGCAGGCATCCTGATAGGAGGGCTGAAGCTCAAGAAATTCTCTGTCTTATCACCAGCTGCTTACAAAACCAAGAAGCAAACATCCCAAGGAGTAAATTCCAGAGGTAACATATTAAAATATTAAAATGTATAGTGTGCCATGAAAGAGTACAAGAAAAACAAAGGAATAAGAAAAAATGGCCCAACCACAGGAAAAGGTAACAAGTACAAAAAATCATCGGGGGCTAGAACGGTATAGGAAAAGTATATGGGCATGCTATTGAAGAAATATTGGTATAAAACTAAAGCTGGTTGTTATATATTTGGGATAGTAAATTTTAACCCCATGGTAACCACAAAGAAAATTGATGAAAAATATATCCAAATAGAAATGAGAAGGCACTTGATATGTTATAACACAAGAAAGCATATAAAAATAAAAGTAGGCATTAATGGAAGTGAGGGACAAAAAGGGTATAAGACTTACCAAGGCTAAATAGCAAAATGGCAGAAGATTTACACACTAACATTTATAGTGACATTGTTCACATTTGCCAAAGATAGAAGCAAATCAAGTGTCCATCAACTGATGGAAAGATAAATAAAATGTGGCGCATACATACAGTGGAATATTTTTTAGCCGTAAAAAGAAATGAAGTACTGATATATGTGACAACATGGATGAAACTTGAAGACATCATAATGAGTGAAATAAGCCAGAAAAAATGGGACAAATATTTCATGATTCCACTGTTTTGAAACAATTAGAATAAGCAAACTCATAGGGTCAGAATCTAGAATATAGGTTACCACGTGACAGGGTAGGAATAGGGAATGGGATGTTAAGGCTTAAAATATACAGGGCTCCTGTTTGGAATAATGGAAATGTTTTGGTACTGGATTACGGTGATGGTAGCACAACATTGTGAACACAATTAACAATGAAATATATATCAGAATATGATTAAAAGGGGAACTATTAGATTTTATATATGGTAACAGAATAAAAACTTAAAAAATCTATGAAACTACACTACACAAACAGTGAACCCTAAGTTAATCCATGGACTTTAATTAATAGTACAATTATAAAAATGTGCTATTATCAATTGGAACAAATGTTCTACACCAATGCAAGGGGTTGGTGGTGGGGTGGTACATGGGAATACTGTAGTTTTTGTATGATTGTTCTGTAAACCCACAAATTCTCCAATAAATACTTTTTAAAAAAGAGTGTAATTGGTATTCTTTGAGTGTCCTCTATGAGTCAGATACTCTCCTAAGAGATTTAAAACTTATCGAATCCTAAAACAAACAAACAAGCAAAACAGCAACACAGACCCCTATGAGGTTTTGCTTTATAGATGAGAAAATTGAGACCCAAGATCATTTAATTATTTTAAGGACACTTATTTAAAAAGTGACAGAACCAGAATCCTATTGTATTCTGTTGTTCAGTTTCCAAAAACGTAGTATGTCATACTCCTTACAACTGTATTTCTGACTAATTTGTATATAAAATTGAGTGGAATTTTAAATTAGTTGAAGTGTTAGATAACATATCTGTTCTCCAAAAAATAGAAACAAAAATTCAATATATATGAAATATGATGGACTCTACTTTTAAGTATGCTGTATATAAATAAAAAGGTTTATCATGGTGAGACTTGATTTCAAACCCATTACTGACTTTAAATCTGTTGATCTCTAATCTAAACCACACTCCTTTTCTGTAGCAATAATTACACATGTGGGATATAAATATTCACCCCCCCCCCTTTCCAAATGATATGAACAATATCCTTGTGAGGAAGAATTATTTTTGGTTCACCATTTGCTGATAAGGAAAGTTCAGAGAGGTGAAATTACTGGATCGACATCGCAAGGCTAGCCAGTGAAAGAATTGAGGCTCCTTATTCCAGTGATCAAAATGAAGGCTCTTTCCACACTACGGTTGTCTATGTGTGTATCACTTCATCTCCCAACTTGACTGAATATATCCGTTTGTAGCTCTCAGAATAGTCTTGCTCATCTTTGAATCCCTATTGTAGCGCACAATGCTTGGAACAAAGTAAATTCACAAGTATTTGATAAATAAATACCAGAAAGTTGATTAACTCACTGTATATCCATACAATAGTTGTATTTCCTTTTTCACACCTGTCCCTTCCCATCTAAGGTCTCTGTGGATACGTACACAGACTTTTGTTGACTTGTCACTGACTTTTGCTGAAGCTATAATTTTCAATGAAACATGATACTTATGCCACTTAAAAATAGAGGCATTTCCTATGACAAAAACTCTCCCCTGGGCTCTTTAAATCCTGGCCCAAAGCAAACGGGAAAAATTAGAGTGAATATATTTTTACCAACTTCATACATTACAAGGAGGAGTTTTTTTACAAGGTGTGGAATAAAACACCACTTAACCTGAAAATAAATTAGGAAAATGGCTTATTTATTTGCATTCCCAATTCAAAATAGCATGTTTTCTATACATGCTAAGTGATTATTAATGTCAGCACACTTTTAATGTAAGGAAACAGAAATAAGATGTATAACCAAGAATACAGAAATAATTCTTCCTCTGTCATTACAAACCACAGAATTCTCTTTTATTTTGCCCCAATGTCTTTAATTGTAATAATATTAATTATTGTATTGATATATATGTCCCTTTAAATCTAAAGGGAAAAATCAGCTAATAGTTATAAAATATGTTAAATATAAATACCACTGATTTACTTAAGTAATAAGCAGAGTTTAAATCCTTGCTCTCCATTATTAATTACTTATAACTATATGCTCTATTATATATGTGCCATTGTCTATGACAGCAACGTTTTCATACCTCTATGCTCTCTCCTTCAACTCTTTCCCATTTTACGTTTAAGAAAACAACAAGAAATAAAGCCAAAGAAAGTGGGAGCAGAGTTTATGCAAATTGTTTCTAAATTTTGGCAAGAATCAACAAGATTGTGAAAGTACAAGGGGCAACAATCTTTTAGATTTCTAGTGGTTACATTCTTATTGGCTCTGTAATGTGTAATTTACATTTTCATTCATTCATCTTTTCTTCAAGGAGGAAGCGATTTAGAAGACGTTACAGACAAGTTTACAGATAATTACCAGACATTGTGATAAGTGTTTTCATAGAGAGAAGCAAATTGAAGTGCTATTTTGTTTAGTAAATTGCTCTCACATATATCACATCATCTGATGCTCTAGGTAACACTCTAAAGTAGGGAGGGTATCCTACTTCATCCTTTTACCCAACGCATTCCCATTTTACAGTCGAAAGAAATTGATGCAATGAGTTTAAGTTAGTATTCCTGAAACCACATAATAAATTATTGCAATTAATATTTAAACCAGGCCTCTGACAGCTAATCCTGTGGCCAACGCAGTGGATAGAGCTTGTATAGGTTGCTACTTCTTAGTAATCTAAGCCTTCATATTTCTAACCCAGTGACTCAGAAATCTGGGTTGTACTATATTTTGTGGTGGGAGGAATAGCACTCTATAAAGAAAATCTAGTTTAAAAAAAAGAAAGAGGGTGTAATAAAACCAGTCATGGTACAGTGGATAGATAAGAATGGTAGAGAATATCCTCTTGAGGTCTAGTTAATAATACAAAGATCTTGGTTCAATACAGTTATTAAACAAAGTGTGTTAAATGTAGTCATGTGTTTACAAAGGCTTATAAAGCATATAGGAAATAGAATGTAAAAATGACAGATTTAGTTCATATGAAACAAGAATACAAAAGTAAGTCTCAGAGTCAAACATAATTGAATAACATATCTGAAGGAATATATTTTACAATGCTACAAAATAAGAATCAGGGCTCTATTATAGAAAAATCCATAATGCTTTCAAACAAATACCCAGCTGAATTAAAAGCAAAATGGATGTTACATGTAATTGGTAGAAAATAGAACACAAATTTAGAGAGGAAATGTTAATTCAATGGTTGGAGTTCTTATAACTACTCCGCAGAAGGTATCTCAAGATAACATTTTTAAATAACTCTTCTTTTTCCTCCCTGGTAATTTTCAGACTAAAATGCCTTTGGGGAGGGGACTGAAGTTTAGGGATTGAATCTCCCAACTTTTACTAAAACTTAATGTGTGTTTACTGATTTTTGGAGTTTAAGAAATTTTGATTTACTGAAATTCCCACTAATTTAATAAGTTTGAAATTCTCTGCTGCATGCTCAGGAATCTGGGTGATTAAGCAGAACATTAGCCTGATTTGGGGTGATTTGATTATATAATACAGATATTAATTATCTTGAAGCTGCATGTTATCCAAGAACTAAATTAGATGTTCTGATTGAAAATGTTTAAAGGAAAATTCAGAATAGAATGCGATTTTTTAAAACAAGGTAAATAAAGATCTAGAACTTTTTTTGGATGTTCACGCTGTCCCATTTAATTCTCACACCAATGTTGTGAAGTAGTGTACTAGTTAAGATTCTTATTAGAAAGCAACAGAAACACATTATGGAAAATTTAACAGAAAGAGAACTTAACTACAGATGCAGGGTAGCTCACAAAATCTGTAGATAGCCAAGCTTCAGAAAAGAGCATATACAAAAAGAGGCTGTGCAGGCAAAACTTGTTCAATTCCCAAAACAAGGTATGTCTGGTGAGGTGGGGAGGCGGGAGAGGAGGGGAATACTCTAAATCTCTAAACGTTGTCACTCAAAACTGGGACCCTCAGCTCCAGGCACTGCATTGCTAGCAGGAGACACTGGGCTCAGGGTTGGCATCTCTGCCATTTTGCCTCTGCAAACTTAATTTGTCTGTCAGTGTCCCTGTGGCCAGAATGAAATTTCCATTTCCCACACCCTATTGCACTTCTTGGAAAATAGCTCCAATTAAAATCCTGGGTGGGTGGAGGTAACTGATTTAGAGAATCATGCTCATGCCCTAAAAATAAAGAAATAAAAGAAAGTGAATATTTAGTCTTTTTGGATCCTGACTCTCACCATTACTCATAAAGTTGAAAATCAAAATCAAAAGAAGGAGGTATTTTGATATTAAGTAATACAAATATAAAAATGAGCATTACAGATGCGTATTTATTCATAAGTTTATGGATGAAGAAACAGATGAAAATGGCTAAACCAAAGTCATAGATCTATTAAGTGGAAGAACTAAGATTCGAAATGAAGTCTGTTTGATTTCAGAGATTAGACACTATTTTCTATGTAATAATTGGAGTTAAAAAGTAACAACTTTAAAATGGCATTAAAAAATCCTAAAATACTGAAGGCATTTAGACCATTAAATCTAAAATATTTGAGAGTTATTGTACATAATGGTCTATGTGCAAAAATTCTACAGTGAAAACTATAAAGCATGGCTAAGAGAAGTTAAACACCTAAATAAATAGAAAAATATATTATGTTCATGGATTGGAATGTTCAAATTGATGTCACTTTTCCTAAAATTATTTCTACATCCAATTCAAGCGATCATAATCCCCAAAGTATGCTTTTTCTTTAGAAATTTACATGCTGATTCTAAAATTTATGTGAGAATATTAAGGGTTTTAAATAACAATATTAATATTGACATCATAATATTAACTCATCCAATTCATGAACATGGGATATTTTTCCATTTGTTTAGGTCTATATTAATTTTTTAACAATGTTTTATAGCTTTCATTGTGCAAGTTTGCATTTCTTTTGTTAATTTCATTCCTAAATATTTTACTCTTTGTCATGCTATTTTAAATGGAATTTTCTTAATTTTGTTTTCAAATTGTTCTTTGCTAAGGTATAGAAATGCAATTAATTTTTGCAAATCACTCTTGTATCCTGCAAACTTGCTGGACTCATGTATTAGTTCTAATAGGGCTATGTGTGTATTCCTTAGTATTTTCTATTTATTAGATAATTTTATCTGTGAATAGAGACAGTTTTACTGCTTACTTTTTCAATCTGGATGCTTTTATTCATTTTTCTTGCCTGATTTCCTGGACTAGAACTCCATTACAATGTTGAATAGAAGTGGTAAGAGTGAGCATAATTTTCTTGTTCTTAATCTTAGTGAGGAAGCATATAAACTTTCACCTTGAAATTTAACATTAGTTGTGAGCTTTTTGTAGATGTTATTTATCAGATTGAGGAGGTTCTCTTTTATTTCTAGTATGTTGAACATTTTTATCATTAAAAGTAGACTTTGTGAAATGCTTTTACTGAGTCTGTTGAGATGGCACAGTGTTTTGTCCTTTATTTTAAAATAAGGTATATTACATGGATTGCTCTTCAGATGATAAACCAGTCTTATCTTCCTGTGAAAAATCATGGTGCATCATCTTTTTATATGTTGCTGAATTCAGCTTATTAATATTTTGGTGAGGATTTTGGCATATATATTCATAAGGGATATTGGTCTGTCATTTTTTTTTCTTCTGATATCTTGGTCTGGTATTGGTGTCAGGCTAATACTGGGCTTATAGAATGAGTTTGGATATGTTCCCTCTTCACATTTTTGAAAGTGTTTGTGAAGGATTGGTATTAATTGTTTTTTTAAGCAGGAAGTCTTTCTTATATTTTATTGACAAAGAGGTCAGTAATATCAATGGCAGAAAAAGGTAGAAGCAAATAAGGTGAGAAGGTAAGTTCTATATGGAGATGCTCAGGGTAGAATGGGGAGAAATCTTTGGAAATTGGCACTAGTGGATATAGTTACAAGAGGGCACATAACACCTTTGACGAAAATTCTTATCTATCTTTCTGTGGTCAAGTTATCAGCTTCTTCATTGCCTTTGATGCTTCGATGACCAGGACCATACTTCCACTGAATATCCATTCCTTGGGAAGCTTGATCAATCTTCTGAAAATCTTTTCTGTTGACTACATCTCTTCCAGAGGTTGTTTTCCATCCATTTTCTTTCCAGTTACCAATCCATTCTGTCATGTCTTTGATAACAAACTTGCTATCATTCCAGTGATGAGTTTATCTATGTTTTGGGTTTTTGCTGGTTCAATTGCTATGTGGGTTGCCTATAGTTCTGCTCTTAGGTTTGTCTGCAGTCCAGAAACCCTCTCACTTACATTTAAAGGATTGCCAGGTCCCCAGTAAACTCCAAATCCTGCTTGTGCACCATCTGCCCTATTATTTTTTATAACCACCATCTACATAAACAGTTTAAGTGTGCTCTTGGCCTCTGCAAGAATCCTGTCTGCGTTGGTCCTGGGAGTTCATGTTGACCTTTTCCAGTAGGATCGCTCAGCATCATCCAAGTATCCAGTGCAGGGAGGGAGGTGGTATTTACAGTCTCTCAAGATTAACTCTTTTTTAAAACTTTGGTAAAATTCTCCACTGAAGCCACATGTGTCTAGGCTTTTCTTTGTGAAAAGTTTTAAACTACTATATATATATTTACTTGTTGTAGATCTATTCAAATTTTATATATTTTTTTCTTGAGTCAGTTTGGATATTTGGCATCTTTTTAGTAATATGTCCATTCCATCTAGGTTATCTGTTTTGCAGATATATAGTGATTTGTACATAGCATTCCCTTAGAACCATTTTTATTTCTGTATATTTGGTACTTATGTCTTCTCTTTCATTTATGATTTTAGTAATTTGAAACTTCTCTTTTTTTTTTTGGTTGGTCTAGCCAAAGTTTTGTCAATTTTGTTGCTCTTCTCAAAAAGCCAACTTTTAGCTTCATTGATTTTCTCTTGTTATTGGTTACATTTATTTCCACTCTATTATTTCCTTCCTTCTTTCCTCGGTTTTAGTGTGCTCTTCTTTGTCTAATTTCTTGAGATGGAAGTTTGAGATTTTGAGGTGAAATTTTTCTTCCTTTTTAATATAGGCATTTACAGCCATAAATTTCTCTTGCTGTTGCCTTAGTTGCATCTAATAAATTTTTTAGGTTTTATTTTCATTTTTACCCATGTCAAAATATGATCAAATTTCACTTGGATTTCTTTATGGATCCATTGTTTCTCCAGTGTTTTGCTTAATTTCTATATTCTTGAAAATTTCCCAGATTCCATTCTGTTTTTCATTTCCAGTTTCAATTCATTGTGGTTGGAAAATATGCTTTGTATTTATTTACACTTGTCTTATAGTCTAATATGTAGTATATTCTGCATATATATCTGTATATATATATACATTCTTATATTCTAGTGTGTGTATAAATTTTGTATATAATTTTTTAATCAAAGGAAATAAAGAATATACCTGAAAAAAATGTATAAATAGAAGTGAGAGAGAAGTAGTTATAATTAAGTATTCTGATTTGGCAACTATGTGCATTTTTTTCCCAATAGAATTCTTGTTTTAAAAAAGAAATGTTAATAAACATTTTACTTGAGTTGTGTATGTTTCCCTAGAAGTTGAGTATAATAGAAACAAATCTATGGTTAAAAATTGCTTAAAATTTACATGTGTGGCATCGTGTAGGTTCATCCTCTGATAATTAGAATGATGTAAAGCAATAGCTTGAATCGAGGGTTTTAATAAATTCTGTTGCTGCTTGACCAACTTAACTTTTTGGAAAATGATTTTCTAAAATGACCCCAGTAATACATGATTATTGTTCTTTTCAAATCACTTAAAAATTATTATTCTCTATTTTCTTAAACAGAATGAACCTGTCTCCCTAAAATATTCAGAGGGAAAAATGGAATCATTTGTTTAATCCAAAAATTATTCATAATTCCTTAAACAGAAGGGACTACTGGTAACAACTAAAATCTTTTTTTCTGTTTCCATATTAATATCTTTATACCTATAGACACACATATGTATGAGTGTGTATAAACTTACACATCACAAGAGTATATGGTTCTCATTATTTTGTAAAAAGCTTTTATCATTTAATAATCTATCACATATTTTGAAATATTTTTAATCCACATATTGTCCTAGCATAAAAATTATTTTTGCATGGGCTTTCTTGCAATAATCCTGTGTAATAATTTTCTTCAAAATTGGGTGGAATAAATATTTGGCCCTCACTTGATTTTGCTACCTCATTTTGATTGTCTAGAAACATCTTAGGGTATGTACAGTGGATGTTGTGAAATGTCTTTCAATTATTTAATAGTCTAAAGGGAAAGAAAAGTTAGAGTGCAACTTCAAGACAGTCAATTTATACCGAGTTTCTGCAGTATTTTATCAGAAAAAGTATGGGATTGTAAAATACTCTTCCTTGGTCATAAATTATGTGATGGCTTAAATCCTCAGAGATTTGAAAAAATGTATGAACTTTAAGTATGTTTATTGTGAAACTCTTGAAAGCAAAGTGTTCTATTTCATTAACCAAAACTTTGGTGCATTAACTTTTTTCTTTCATTTTGTTGTTCTTTGCCATTAACTTGCCTACTAAATAAATGAAATGGCCCTTAAAAAATAATCTCTGTTGGACTTTACAATCTTAAATTAGTTCAGTTTTCTTAAACTGACTGTGCTCATTTCAGTTATAGTTTTTTCTCCCATAAAATAGACATAACTTAGGGTACTAACAACCAAGTATTTATCAAGTGAAATTTCATATCCATCAGAACTATTTTCTAATTTTTCAAGGAAAAAATAATAAAACAATGGTATAATGTTTGAAACATATCCATCAATCTGATAATTAATATACATAAAATATAATTTTAAATTGTATATACACTAAAATTGCTTTTATGTTTCCCTTCTGATCATTTTTATCAGGTTGAATTATTTTCACTATTACTAAATAAATTGGTATACTCTGATCACAACTAGTTCAAATGGACATTTAAACAATTAAATTGTATCTTGTATATTTTTATATCTAATAAAGATTATTCGTTCAAAATTTAGCACCTAACCTGATTGTGATTCATTTTTCTTTACTTTTATTCATAGTATTTTCCTCTCAGGGCCTGCTATTGTAGTGCATATTTGTTTTCTTGTTTTCTTTCAACTTCCCTCACTAGAATAAAAGGAGCATGAGTTCAGGGATTTTGACTTGCCTTATTCACCACTATGCTCTAGTACTAAGAAGAGTGCTGATATATATAGGCATGATTGAATGAATGAATGAATGAATGAATTACATATAGAAACCTGAGTAGATGTAGACCGGAGATTATAGAAATAACATGAAAGCTTGTTAGGCATCAACTAATTTTGATCTAGAAATTCTAGTTAAAATTCTGTTCTATATAAATTTGTGGCTTCAGTTTATGTACCATATAACAATTAGTTCTCTGAAGCAAGCTGAATCTAGAGAAATCTTGTCATCTTAAAATGCATATTAATTGGGAGGGGATATTTGTCTTTTGCTATGCATAGAATGCTCATTTAGTGTTCTTTAATGTATTTGAAAATAAGGGTACTTATGTATTTGGACAGTGTTGCTAAGAAAAAATAACTGTTGGTAATTAACACAAACTGCTTTTTCCTAAGCAAAAAAATTAAAATGTTGACTTTTCTAAAACTTGTAACATTAGGATTGTGATATGAAAAATATAAGGCATAAACCTCTACTCATTTACAGTGAAAATAAAATTTCAGCTGCTATCAATTACTCTTTATCAAATTTTAATTATATTTCTTGCAGCTGCATGTTCTTTGATCTTGGTAAATTAACCAATGCATTGTTTTTTTAAAAAACTTGATTTTTAGTTAATAATTGTATCAATATTAAATAAGATGCCATATGCTCTACCTCCTTAGCTTGTTAAAGATAATGGATAATTCTGTAACATGATGTTAGGAGAAAGAATTTTCATACCTCTCAATGTGTCATAGAAATTCCTCCGAGTTGTAATTTGTATATTTCTTTTAGACTGTTCAAGGATGCATGATCAATGCAAAAGCAAAGAAAGTTTATATCTTAGTTGATGCTAAAGCTATTTAAGGTCATATGCATATAACTTGTTTTAAAAATTTTAATCTCAAGATCACTAATATTTACAATTTATTTATTTTTTTCATCATTTATTTACTTTAAACAGTACGCTTTCTTAAAATCTAAATGATCTTATGCACTTTCACTAATAGAATATGAAGTGAAGACTACAACATGATTTGAAGTGATTTGGGATATATTCGCTTAGGTAAAGATATGTTTTGATATGATTGGTGTCATAAAGTTCAATCAACCAGTATAGTAAAGTTAAGTTGTTGTTGCTTTTCTTTTGATTTGTTTGCATAGACTGGAGTACCTATACTAGAAACATCTTTGTAGGGTTCGCATTTTTGGCAACTTCTCTAGTGATTCATTAAGTATCCAAAAAACCATCCTGGGGTTTTTGTGGAGTATATAGAGTAGAAGCAATATATGACTGCATGTAGGTTTTAAAAGAGGTGAAGAGAGCAGGTTAAAAGGTGTAATCTCCTCCAGTATGGTTCCAGTTAGAGACAAGAAGTTCAACATCACTTGGAATGACATCACGAAGAGACAAAAGGGACAACAGAGGAGTGATCACAATATTAGCCACAGGAGCAGCCATGTTTAAGACAAGTGATCTAATTCTGGCACTTCGAACAGATATGGTGGTCATCATGAGCAATCAAGAGAACTAGACAGGAGGTCAGAAGGAGAAAAACATTTCATGACTAACCATAGTTTGTTATGATTAATAATTAATATAATTTGGACAATTTAGGGATTCAAGGACAAAAAGGTAACATTCCAGGAATTGTGCTGTAAAGACTAGAGTCAAACAGATGATTTTGAACAAAATTTTTAAATATATATATAAATATTTCACTTACATTGTTTTGGCCCAGAGAAATGTGCTTTTCTTCTTCTCTCTGAGAAATAAAAATTTAATATATAATATTTCAGGCAATTTCCATATACTTTATCTTTGAATATTATAAGCAAATAAATTAGGACAAATCAGCAATTTTATTTCTTTGGTGAAATAACTTTTATAGAAATTCTATGATAAGTGCTATAATAAGTATAGTGAGGCCTATAAAATACCTAAAAAATAGTGGCTCTGGTTTTTAAGAAGCTCCTAAACAAGGTATAGTAACATGACAGCAAATTTAAGTAACAAAATATAACAAAGTAAGTTAACTAACTAATGTGCCCTACACATTAATAATAATGTGTAGAGCACATTATAAATGTTTTACACATGCAGAGAGCAATTTACTGTATTTGAATGGTCAGATCAACTTTATGAAAAAGCTCATATTTGAGCTAGTCTTGATTTAACTAGGCAATGAAGCATGGTTGATTATTTAAGAACTATTTATTGAGTGATTACTATGTTCTATTCCCTTTTGCAGGTAATATACACTGTAGTAAACCAGACTGTTAGTGACCCTATTCTTTCAAAGTTTATAAGTAAATATCAGTATAATATGTGATGTAAAGTAAACAAAAGGATGATATGATAGAGAATATTCTAGATTATTTACCAGAGAAATACCTTGCTCAAAGTCATGCAATTAATTAATGGTAGAAGTAGGGTTTGAACTTTGTTCCATTAGGGAAGATATTTTGCCTACCTTTTTCCCCTGTTACATCACCAGTGACCAGAACACTGGCTTACATACATGAAGCACTCAAATATTTGTTGAAAAAAATGAGTAATAGTTAATATTTGTCACACATTAACACCATATTATAACCATACTATTTAATTTGATAACCACAAAGTCAATATTATTATTTTCAGTTTTAGAATTTTGAATCTGAGGCTCAGACAGTAAAATAAAATTCCCAAGGTCATACTACAACTGTGCAGGAATGAGTATTTGAATCTACATCTGTAAGAGTCCAAAGGTGGACATTTCCCACCAATGCTCATTTGCAATGAATCTTTTTTTTTCTTCCCTACATTTGGAGGATTGCCATTGTGTGAATCTTGGTGAGAGGTGGGAAAGGCCAGATTCTTCTCTCCCAGGACCCCAGCAGCTAGGATGCTCACCCGGCACAGGCCCCAGGACTGCTGCCCTGAGCAAAGGAGGACTTCAACAATAATTTCAACAGTGCTTCCAGAATGTATTAATCTATCAATGAAAAAGGAACTAGCAAAACAAATAATTTTCTAAAATTAATGCTGATTTCATAGCACAGACTGCGTAAAATACCTTTTTGCTTTTAAGTATCATTTTGTTAAAGTTGTGGCATGAGATTTTTGATGATTGTTTTGTTATCAGAAAATGCTTATGTGTGTCCTACAAACTGAACTTGGTCTGTGTGTTGGGCCTATTCTGACTTTTGTGATATGCAATAACAAATGGATAGATCTTAAAGCTCTTCACTTTATTATTTTTTTCTTTTTAAATTTTTTTTATTTTTAAAGAAGCTTTAGATTACAAAAATGTTACATAAAAAATATAGAGGAGATGGGAGAAAATGGACAGAAAGTTCAAATTTTACACTGTTTTCTGTATTAAAGATATTTTAAAATTTGGCATCTTTGTAATAAGATTTTTATTCTAATATATCATTCTCAAAAACAATATAATTTCATATCTGTAAAATGTCAAACTATGTTTTAATTGTATTATGAAATAAATAATACCTGGTTTGTTGTCTCCCTTATGATTGTCCTTGATATCTTATATAATCTAAGCAAAGTTAGAAAATCTGTTAACATTTTAAACTGCAGCCAGGATATATGCTGCAAGGCATTCTGAAGAAAAATCACCTTTAAATGTAAGGACCAGTTGATGGTAATGAACTGCCTTATCTTCCACATTATCTTGAACCCCTCATTAAGCATGCTGTGAGGAAATGCTACAAATCTGGCAAGGCAGGATAGATCATTACGCTGCTCCACATCAACTTGTACAGTAATTTGGTTTGCTGCAACACTGAAGATATTTGCCAGCTGTTTTGGAAGAGAAAATGTATCAAAATATCCTTTTGATTTTCTTTTGACTTAGAAATAAGGTGCCTTTTCCCCATAATACAAGGAAAACATTTATTCTCTACATACTAAAAATTTTCATAGAGCTGATATATTGGAAAATAGTTTAATGCATTCTTTTTGATATGTATCAGAAGACAGCCCACTGATGGTTTCCCTAGTCTGTGACTGATTCACCCAACAGTGACAACTCTCAAACCTAAGTAATTCAACACATATTTATTGAGTTCTTCTAAGTGCCATGTTCAGTGGTTGGCACTGGGAACACAGTAATGAACAAGACTGATTACCATTTCTGTTCTCATGGAGTCTCCTTGTCAGAGAAAATCCATAGACAGACAAATTTTTATATTCACATTAAATTCTTACACACTCTTTGCCTAATCTAATTTTTCCAGTAGCCTATTAATTTTTTTCAGGTTCTAAAACTCTATATCCACAATCATATTTAAGGGTTTTGCAAATGAACTAGCAAGTTGAAAGTGGCAAATATAATGTGGCAAAATGAGCAATGATGTGTAATTAGTTCAGTTAATTCAAAGATAAACCTAAATCTATTTAAAATAGCCTATCAGCATTGCACTTCATTTTATTTGGATAAAAATGCATAGAAAAAGACTGTTCACTAGCATGTTTATTTATAGTTTTAGGAGACGACTAGGTGGGAGCAAGGTAATCTATCACCTTATTTTTTATTGCCTGTGATCACTTCATTTTTTATGTTCCTCTTCTTTCATGCACATTGATTTCTCTCATGTTGTAACTCAAGAAACTGTAAATGATGAATGATAGTTTTCACAATTAAGCCATTAAGGCAAAAGAGACTTATAATAATCTGAAGATATATTATAAAACAAGTCCCAAGTGAAGATGTTGTGGAAGTTCGTTTTTCAATTCCCTTCTATGACAACTATACAAAGACTCCATATTGACCTAATTTAAGGCTAATAGTTACCAAACTCACCTTTTACCATGGTTCTTGAATGTGGTCAAGTTTCCTTCAATTCCTAGCAACTGCTTCTTTCAAATTGTTTTTAAACATCTTATAAATACAAACTGCTTTCCCCCCCAATTTCTAAAATTTATACATGCCATTCTCTAATACTTTTTAAGTACTTTAAAATATTTTGAGAACTCCATCATATGATAACTTGAGAATGAAAAAGAAAAGGACTTTCTTTTGTTTATTTCATTTTAAATTTATTTCTGATCCATGATTTTTTATTTTCTAACAATTTTTATCTGGATTTACAAGCTAGCCAATGTTCTAATTTCTAGAGATTGAAATTAAAGATCAGCAAGGTTCCTGATTTGACTAGGTGAGGAATGAAAAAAATAGGTAATATTGACACAATATGATAAAGGAAATAAAGAAAGCAGTGGAAGCTGGTAGGAAAAGTATTCAACCATGATTTTGCGATATCATGGGAGACTCCAGAGAATATGTTACCCATACTAAGAAAAATGAGTAGGTCTTAGATCAGGAAAGAGGAAGTGGAAATGGGTTATATGTGCAGGAAAAATGTCTGAAAATACCCAGACAAGAGAGCATGCAGAGTGCCACTGAAAAGCTAAGTAACCAAGGAAAGACTGGAAATCCTGGTACAGAATATTGGAGGGAGAATAGAGTTAGGAGATTGTAATTCATATGAGATGAAGTGGTGATCTAAAATTGGAGCAATGGATAATGTAAGTGTGGAGTTTGTTATTAAAAATTTTTTAAAGGCCTATGACATACAATTCTAGAGCTTTCTTTTTTCTGTTTGTTTCTTTTTTTAACAAGTTAATATCTCTAAGATAATTAGCATAGAACTAAATAATTCTTTTTAATGATTGTAAGGTAGTCCACAGAATAATTATACCCTATTTTAGTCAATCAATTAACTGTTGGACACTTCTTTTGTTTTTATTTTTCCCCCATTTTTGGAAAAGAGTGCTTAAATAAATATACATGTACATATATTCTAAAATAAGTGCTTTTATTTCTATTGTACAGAGTTCTATAACACCTGGGGTATTGGGTTATGAGTTAAGCATAATTTAAATTTTAATAGATTTTGCTTCACTTTTCCAGACAAAAATAAAGCAGTAACAATGCAGATTTCCACCACATCCTTTCCATGTGCACCTCTATCTCTGACAGTAGCAGGTATTTTGCTCAAATTCCTTTTGACTGAACTCATGGTTGTAAAGGGTACTGATAGCTTGTGAGGTTGAACAGCCTTTCATCTATCAATTATTGATATCGGAACCATTGTTCTGTGAAACATTTGTTTATATATCTTTCCATTTTCTTTTTGTTTGGTATTTTTAGATGCTCATTTTGTAAATGTGCTTTGTATATTTGTACATTGTTTTAAGCTTTTAGAAATTTTATGTAGTGAAATGTCTTAACATTTTTATATTTATATACAGGATGGAATATATGATATTTGATATGTGATGTATGATATATATTTAGTATCAAACTCTAATATTATATAAAATACAGTTTATAATGCATACAATATAGTATGTGACATAAATGTTATCAAAGTAACAATGGAAGGAACATTTTTAATATGATTAAGAATATCTGCAAGATAATTCAATGGTGAATTGTCAAATGTTTTCTCCCTAAGAATAGGAACATGATAAAAAATTCTACACTCACAACTTCTATTTAATATTTTATTCTAGGACTAGCTAGTGTAAGAGGACAAGAAAAAGGAATTAAAGACAATATCCGAAAAGAATAAACTATCTTTATGCACATGTGGTATAATTGTACACATATGATTTCCCAGGTAATCTATAAACAAATTTCTAGATATAGTAAGTGAATGTCTCAAACTTTTGGGATAAGAGATCAAACTAAAAAAATCAATTGTAATTCTATATATTTTCATAAGCAATTAGAAGATGATATTTGAAGCAGTCCATTTAGATTAGCATTAATATTTTAGAATAAATTTCAGAAAAGTTGTATTTGTTGTTGAAACAAATAAACCTTTGTTGACAGATATGAAAGAAAATCTAAAAAAATTTAGAAATATACCATGTACACATATTGGAAGATTCAATATTATCAAAATATTAAAGCTCCCTCCAAATAGTCTAAAGTTTCAACACAATTGCATTCCAGAGCCATAAGCTGATTTAAGATTTATATGGAAATCCAATGTATCTAGGATAAATAAGATAATCTTGAAAAGGAAGAGAAATGGAAGAGTTTGATTTCTAGATTACAAAATTTACTAAAAAATACAGTAAATAATAGTGTGATATCCACTTAAAAATGGAAAGTAGAATCAATAGATGAGAATAAAGAGTGTAGAAACAGACCAATACAATATGTCTTTTTGACAAAGACACCAATGAAATCAATTGGGGAAAGAAGGCCTTTTCAAAAATTTCTTCTGGATTAGAGAAAGATTCCAGGTTTGCCCACAGCTGAGCTCAAGGAGAGAAGCACTGAGAGGCTCAAAGAGCTGAGACTCACAGAGAGATAAGCCATATGATTTTTAACTCATTGCTGAAGTTGGAAAGAAAGCAGAGCAGCTGAGAGTGAGAAAGGAAGCTGGGAAAGAGACAAGCCTTCTGCTTGTTTGTCCACAGTTGAGCTTGGAGACACAGTGAGCCCAGGCAGGAAGGCAGAGACCTTGACAGAGATTGACTGTCATCTTGCTTTGCCATGTGATGGACCCTGAGAAAGTATCTCTGTGGAAGACTTGATTTGGACATTTTACAGCCTCAGAACTGTAAGCTTTTACCTTAAATAAAATTCCCATTATAAAAGCAAAAAAAAAAAAAAGAGAGAGAGAGAAACGCACACAAAAAACAATAACAACAACAACAAAAGCAAGCTGCTGGAAGAACTGTATATTGGTATAGCTCTAGAAATGAACAAAATATGCAGATTTTAGAAGAAGCTGACCCTGAGATGAGCTTCCTATGTTTTGAGGCTTTTGTCCTGAGGACAACCATGCTGAAAATACCAGAGATGAAACTTCAGTAGAAAGCCTACAACTATCTTTCTGAAATGGAGGAACTAATGGAAGGTGCCAGGGCAATCAGGGCTTCAGGTCAATGAAAGGGAAACCCAGAAAGAAAAAAGCCAAAGAATGGGAACTTCAAATTCGTCATATAACTTCTGCCTGCCTCTGATAACTCGTAACCATAGGTGCATAAAGTAGACTGAAAACAACGGAGCTGACATCTGAGCTGCTACCCACCTCAGGCAAGAGAGGATTTGCATCACCATTTCAACCTTTTCTATAGTGAATGATCTCTAAATTTTTACTTATACTTTGGACAAAGCAATAATATATACTTTGCTTGGAAATAATCCATTTCCTGTATTTATAACTATATATAAATAGTAAAAATGCAGCTAAGGGGCTTTTTTAAGGACACGTTTTCTCTTGTGTGTGTATACATATACACAATCATCATTATATGTTTATACTACATGGATCAAGCCAGATAATCAGAGAACTTCAATTTTAGATTATTCTGATTTTGACCTTCATGGACTTGCTTTTACTGAATTGATTTTTTTTGCCATTTTACTCTGAGATTGCTTTGAGGCACATATTCATCCAAATACTTATGACTTAAAAATAATGATTTTATTTACTGTAATGACATTTTAAAGGATGTTATCTCCTACATCACACAGGGTCTTTTTAAAAATTGCTGTAGTGATAGCGGTGGGGAGATTATTCTCAGGTTTCATTGCCAGGAAAGGTCATGCTTTTCATGAGCCAAGGCAATGTTTTTAATTTTTAAACAATAATTTTGAAGTATTCATATTTTCACCTTTGTTTCAGTGACTAGGAAGTTTAAACTAAAATTATTACCTCATTTCAAGCAACTCTGTATCACTTTATGATGTACGTATCTGTATCTCACTTTAACATTTTCTTTTGTTGTTTCACCTTTATTTTCTCTTTTCCATGAGCTTTCTTTTTCTCTTCAAATTTTTGATGTTTTCCCGGTCTTGTCTTATGTGTTGTTTTATATATTCATATAGATGTGTATTTTCTCTATTGAGATTTTATGAACAAATGAGATATTGACACACAAAATGAAAATGAATACTTTATATA
>JAQZBX010043306.1:0-21717 GCA_029593785.1 Cabassous unicinctus | reverse complement strand
GTATATTCAGATGACTTACTCCCATGAATCCCCCATCCCAGACACCCCCCACCAATGATCCTCTGCAGCCCCCATTGTAACCCTTCTGTGATCTAAACCTTCCTTGAAGATGAAGCCCATATGATAACCAAATACAATTAATAGGAAAATGAAATAATAATGATAAGCTGAAATTCAAGAGATAAAATACAAGGAAACTCAGAAAAAAGGAACTAAAAATAAAATACAATTAACAGATTGGGACATTAAAAAAAAATGGGAAAAAAACAAAACAAAAATAAAATTAATAAATAAAAAATTTTTTAAAATTATTCTTTATTTTTATTTTTTCTCCTTTTATCACTGCATTATTGGATGTCCAGTGTGTACCGTGACACCTTTTCCCTCTCATTCCCCAGTGTCTCCCAAATTTTCATTTAATTTTCAAAGAAGTTTTAGGTCACAGCAGAGTCACACATGGAATACTAGAGCTTCCCATATACCCAAACTCCCTCCCCCTTCCCCACCCCATATTAAAACTTTTTTTTTTTGTGGATGGTAGCATTGTTATAACTGTTATGCAGATAGTGAAACATAGCTACTAAATATTGTCAATGGTTTACAGTATAGTTTACAATTTAGACAGTACAGTTTAATAATTTTGCTCTTGTAATTGAAGCTTGGCATACTGTTATGCGGTGCCTAAGAGTCGCCACCTGAAAGCCTCCTTGTTGCTCAAATGTGGCCTCTCTCTAAGCCAAACTCAGCATATGAATGCATTACCTTCCCCCCAACGTGGTACAGGAATCCCAGGGATGAGCCTCCCTGGTAAAGAGGATTAATACAAAGTGCTAACTGGAAACACGACTGAAAAAAACCTTGAATAAAAGGGAGAAAAGGTAAAGACAACTGAATTCATGTGGCTAAGAGACTTCAAAGAGAGTTGGGAGGTCATCCCAGAGGTAATGCTTACGCTCACCTCAGTAGGATCTCATAGAACACCAAAGTGGATATCACCCCACACAGAGGGGCTCCTGAGGGTTCTGGAGACACCCAGATCCTATATAAGGAGGGATAGCCCCAGAGATTGATGCCTTATCAGTGGGCTCTACTTTGGAATCTGTTCTCCTGAGAGTGACAGAGTTAGACTCAAATAAGTCCTCCCTGCACATGGTCCATCAGTCTCTTCTATTCAAACCTATATGTGATGCTGGAGTTTGTAGGTGTACTTCCAGAGACTGGAGCCTCTGGCCTGCCTATGTGCCAGCTGTGCCTGGAATCTCAGCAGAGCTGCAACTCCTACTCTACAGCTCAATGGACTCACCCAAGTCACCTGGTGAGGAGACGATGATGGACAATGGCCATCCCAGGGAATCGAAAGATCCTGCAGCTGAAGGGAGGATAATCCCATCCACCATATCCATGGGATATAAGCCCACTCTCACTTGGAGGTAGAGTGGACATCACCATTCCAGTCCCCTCAGGATTGGGGGAAGAGCTATGGACTAGAATGGACTTAATGGTATTCTGTTGTAGACATATTGTTATTCAAGCAATGGAAGAAATTATAACAGTGAGGTGGAGCCAGTGACCACTAGATGCTTTCCGGGCAGGGTGGGGAAGGGCAGTTGTAATACAGGGGCTTTTTCAGGACTTGAGGGTTGTCTTGAGTGACGTTGTGGCGACGGATATAGGCCATTTTACATCAGCATATACCACGCAGAACTTTGTGGGAGAGTGTGGTCTACAATGTGAACTGTGGTCTATGCTTAGTGGCAAAGCCCCAGGATGTGTATATCCATTGCAGGTGATGTGCCACACTAATGAAAGATGTTTATGTGAGATCTTATGGGAGGTATGGGAGGTGGAGATCATGGGAATCCCTGTAATTTTTGTGTAACATTTATGTAATCTAAGCATCTTTTAAAATATATATGAAAAAAATAACATTTATGTAAGCAAATGCACATATATGCATATACGTTTATATATCATTTTGCAAATATTGGTTTGTATTGTGAAAAATTAGATTTTTACCCACACACAAAAAAACACACACACACAAAAAAACTGTATGTTATTGGCACAGGATAGACATACTGATGATTGGAAATGAATTGAGAGTTCTGATACAGATCCTTATATATATGGTCAAGTGATATTTGACAAGGTCCCCAAGGTCACTCAATTGGGACAGAATGGCCTCTTCATCAAATGGTCCTTGGAGAACTGGATATCCATACCTGAAAGAATGAGAGAGGATCCATCTCACACCCTATAAAAAATTAACTCAAGATGGATCAAAGATCTAAATATAAGATCCAAGACCATAAAGCTCCTTGAAGATAATGTAGGGAACCATCTAAAATATCTTGTAGTAGGAAATGGAATCATAAATTTTACACCCAAAGTGTGAGCAATAAGAACAAAAAATAGTTAAATGGGACTCCTCAAAATTAGAAAAAAAAAGTTTGTGCTTCAAAGGAATTTGTCAAGAAAGGGAAAAGACAGCCACTCAATTGGAAAATATATTTTGTGACCATTTAAGGACCTAATATTCAGCATATATAAAGAAATTTTACATCTCAAAAATAAAGGGAAACAACCCATTATAAAATGAGCAAGAGATATGAATAGATTCTTTTACAAATGGCTAAAAAGTACATAAAAAGATGATCAGCATCACTAGCTATTAGGGAATCATTTCACACAAATGTGAGATATCATTTCACACATACAATTGATGGCTATTAAAAAACAGGGAATGACAAATGTTAGAGAGGTTGTGGAGGAGAGGGAATAGTAATCCATTGCTGGTGGGAATGTAGAATGGGGCAGACATTGTGGAAGACATTTTGGCGGTTCCTAACGAAGTTAACTATAGAACTACCATATGATCCAACAATCCCACTGCTGGGTATAGACCTAGAAGAATTGAAAGCAGGGACTTGAACAGATATATACACATGAATGTTCCCAGAAGCATTATTCAATATAGCCAGAAGATTGAAGAAACCCAAGTGTAAATCAACAGATGAATGGATAAGCAATTTGTGGGATATACATACAATTGAATATTTTTCAGCTGTAAGAAAGAATGTAATATTAACACACTTGAAATGGTGGATGAATCTTGAAGACCTTATGTTGATTGAAGTAAGCTAGTCACTGAAGGTCAAGTATTACATGACCTCACTGATATGACTTAAACAAATGGAGCAGACTCACAGAGTAACAGTCTGGAAGATAGGTTATCAGGAGACAGAAAGGGAGTAGAGTATGGTGAGCTAATGCTTAATATGGACAAAACTTTTCCTAAGGTGGAAGGGGTTGGTTGGGCCATGAATGGGTGTGATGTTTTTGCAGTGACATGAGGCGAGTTGGTGGTCTGGAATGTGAGGGGGAGTAGGTGAGGGGGTTGATTTGGATTATCCATGGAACTTGGGAGAGGGATGGGTTAAGAAACAAGGTGAAATCTCGTGATTTGTAGGTCTATGGTTAAAAATACAATGGTGGGAATGTTCTTTTTGCAAATATGGCAGGGGAGAGTAACTGGAATATGAGGGATAAGGTGCACCTGGGCATGCTTCTATGGAATATGAAAATATTCATCTTGTCATAGTGTGTTATCTTAATGGATGGAGACCCACACAATAAGCAAGAAAATATTAAACTCCCATTCAGGGCAGTTCTGCTATGTTCTCAATAAGAGGGGCAAGAATCTCTTGAGAACATAGGCAGTGCCTAATAAAAGATAACATACCAATATGACAAGCCCTCAATATTAATGCATGTAACTATGAGACTTATTCTTCCATTGAAACTTCTTTGTTACTATATGTTCCTAGGGGAGGGAGGACTGACTAGAATAGATGGAACATAAGGCATTTTTAGGGCATTGGAATTGTTCTGCATGATCTTGCAATGTTTGATACAGGTCATCATAAATTTTGTCAAAGTATATAAAAGTGTACAGTGCACAATGCAAACCATAATGTAAATCATTGACCATGGTTAGTAACAATGCATCAATAGTTGTTCATCAAATGTAACAAATATACCATACTCATGTAAGATATTATCAACAGGGGATAATGTGAGAAGACATGGGGTGCAGTTTAGGAGAATCCCCTATATTTTCTGTATGATAATTCTGCAAGCTAAATCTTCATTGAAAATAATGCAAAAAAATATAAGGCACCGGGGGAACATACAGCAGAAATTGTCATTGTACATAAAAGATAACATATCTTTTGGTGATGAAATACATGCCATTTTAATTTTTTATATTTTTATTTTTAATTTTTAAAATTTTTAAATCTCTTATTTTTATTTTATTTTTTATTATTTTTATTTTTGGCTTAGGTTTTGCAGATGTTTTTGATTGCATAAAAGCCGCAACTGTGACAGGGGAGGATCACTGGTACAGGATGTCAATGATAGGGAGATGTGTGGGAAGGGGTCCACCTGGGGAATGTTTTTATAGAATATGAGTCTGTTCAAATGGTTATGGGGTGTTGTCTTGGTAGGTGGAGACCCACATAATTACCAAAAGAATATTGAATTCCCCCTCCTGGGAAGTCCTGCTACATTCTCTAGTAGAGTGACAAGAATCTCTAGTGTGCATGGACAGTGTCTACCAAAGAAGGAGAGACCAATAAACCAGTCCCTTGACATTGATGCATGTACTTATGAACCTGGTTCATATGAAATTTAAAATTAGACTAATATTATATATTGCTTAAGGTTTATTTCCTGAAAGCCTCTTTGTTGCTCAAATGTGGCCTCTTTCTAAGCCAAACTCAGCATATAAACACAATATTCTCTTCAGCATGAGACATGAATCCCATGGATGACACTCCATGGCACCAAGGGATTGTTACCATGTGCCAACTTTGAGTGTATTTGACCAGAAGGAGAAATATTAAATACAGATGAGTTTTTATGGACAAGATATTTCAAAGTGAGTTAGGAGGTCCTTCCATAGGTTACATTTATGAACATCTCAGGAAGATCTCATAGAAAGCCACAGTGGACTGGGACTCAAGAAAGGGTGTTCCTTGGGCTCTACAGACATCTAAACATGATACATAAGGCAGTCAATTTCAAGAATTAGGTACCCTGTAAGTAGGCCTTCCATTGGAATATATTTTCTCCAATGTAACAGAATTAGACTCATTTATTATTCCCTGTGCATAGCTCTTTTATCCCTTTTTATTTGAACATATATTTAACATTATAATTGTGAAATATATGTATAAGAGACTTACATCTTTGTCTGTTCATATGTTGGTTGAACCTTGAATCTCTGCAGAGTTGCAATACTCACTCTCCAGTTCATTGGACTTGCCCAGGACAACTAACAAATGATGATGATGAACAGCATGCCGCATACAAAAAAAGAGTATCTACAACTGCAAACAAGACAGCTTCATCCAGCTGCCCCATGGTATCTAAGCCCCCTCTCAATCAGAAACAGAATGGGCTTCACCATCCTAAAATCCTCAATATTGAGGAATGAACAAACATAAGGGGAGAATGCAACTATGGACTAAAGTAGACTTATTATTATTCTAGCAATGGAAGATCTTGTAAGATTATTATAAAGGATGTGGTCACCAGAGATTCTGAGGGAAGAGAGCAGGAAGAATAGGTGTAATATGGGAGCATTTTGGGACATTGGTATTGTTCTGATTGACATTGCAATGACAGATACAGGCCATTATTCATTTTATCAAAATCTATAAAAATGTGCAGTTGAAAGAGTAAACTATAATGTGAACTATTGACCATAGTTAGTAACAATTTTTCTACACATGTACATCAATTGTAACAAATGTACCACACTAATCAAAGATGTTTTTAATGGGGAATATTGTAGAATGGGAGTGGTTTTGGTATATGCAATCTCCCTATATTTTCCATGTATTATTTATGTTATCTAAAGCTTCTTTAAAAATAAAAGAGAAAAAATAGGGATAAGATTTATATGTAAAAACATAGGGTAAAATCTTCACAATACAAATCTAGGCAAACATTTCCTAGACTATCTAGCATGCTTAGCATAAACCATAATATGAATTGCTCTTTATTGAAACTAAAAACTTTTACTTTTCAAAAGACACTCTTAAGAGAATGAAAAGACAAGCTACAGACTGGAATAAACCTTTGCAAGCAACATTACAAATAAAGGATAATTATATAAAATATATAAAGATATCTTAGAGTTCAACATTAATTATACAAACAATTCAATTAGAAATGAACAAAAGACATGAACATGAATTTCACTGAAGAGATTTGAATCAAACTTATAAAAATTTTCCTCATTATTGTTACTAGGAAAACCAAAGTAAAACTGAAATGAGTCATAACTACACACTTACAAGAATAGCTAAAATAAAGCTATAGCATCATCATCAAATGTTGACAAGGATTAGAGAAACCTGGCCACTCACATACTGCTGGTAGGGTTATAAAATGATGCAGCCATTCTGGAAAACAATTTTCAGTTTCTTATAAAAACAAAACATATCATGAGCATAAAAGCAAGCAATTTCACTCTTGATTATTTATTCCAAAAGAAGTTAACTAATGTTCAGACTAAATCCTATATAAAAATATTTATAGTGGCTTAATCATAATATTTAAAAAGTGGAAGAAATCCAAGTGTGAAGGATGCCATTTAATAGATGAATGGTTTAAAAATGTGGTACATTTATAGCATGGAAAACTACTCAACAATAAAAAGCAGTGAACTGTTGATGCATACAAGAAAGTTGTTGAAAGTCTAAGAAACTATCTTATGTGAAGAAAGTCAATCCAAAAAAGTCTTGTACTATATGATTACATTTATATAACAATTTTGAAATGGAAAAGGGCCACATGAGTAATCCTTGTGGTGACGGAACTGCTATGTATCTTGTCTATATCAGTGTCAATATCCTAATGTTCTGTTGTACCTCAGTTTTACAAGATATTAATATTGGGGGAGTTGTGTAAATGATGCACAGCATCTCTGTATTATTTCTTAACACTGCCTATGAATTTATAATTATCTCAACATAATAACATAAATCTAAAATCTCTAGGAAAGCTAGTAATAGGAGAAAACATTGTTAACAAGATAAAAGGAATTTACAAAAACAATAGCATAAAAGTTAATTTAATGATGAAATGATGAAAACTGCCTCTCAATATCAGGAAAGAGACAACATGCCTAGATATAACCATTATAAATATTTTGAATTTTAAAAAATGTGTTTCCTTTAAATGTTACAGAGTTAAATCCATTTTCAGGAATAATTAGAATCCTTACAGAAGTATTATTTAATAGGCAAAATGAAAGTAAATTAGTGAAATATTCAGCTCAAGTGTTAATTAAAATGATAGGAAAAGAACAAAAATGGAATAAAATAAATGAAAGAACTATAGAAATAATGAATTTGTTCAAAATGAGTTACTGATATAAACACATCCATCCAAGAGTTTAGATTTTGTTTTGTCTTGATTTTGAAATTTGAAAAGAATTTGAAGAAAATTAATCTAAGGCAGAAATTAGAAAAAAATTCCATTTATAATAGTGACTAAAAGAATCAAATATTTAGAAATGAACTTAACCAAGGACTTAAGGGACTTGTATTCAGAAAAGGTACAAAATATTGCAAAAAAAAAAAACCCTGAAGACTTAAATAAATAGAAAGGCATTCCATGTCAAGGATTAGAAGACTAAATATTGTTAAGATGTCAATTTTACGCAAAGTGATATACAGATTCAGCACAATCCCTATAAATATCCCAGAAGTCATTTTTGCAGAAATGAGAAAGCCAGTTATGAAATTTATTTGAAAGGGTAAGTAGCCTTGAACAGCCAAAATTGCCTTAAAAATAAAGAAGTTGAAGGATTCTCACTTCCTGAGTTTAAAGCATATGACTAAGCTTCAGTGGTAAAAATAGCATGGTACTGGCATAAAGACAGTTGGAAAAATGGTACAGAATCAAGAACTCAGAAATAGACTCTCACATTTATGGTCAAGTGATTTTTAACAAGGCTGTAAAGCTCATCGAGCTCAGCCAGAACAGCCTATTCAAAAAATGGTACTGAGATAACTGGATAGCCATATCCCAAAGAAGGAAAGAGGACCCCTCTCTCACACCTTCCAAAAAAAAAAAATTAACTCGAGATGGATCGAGGACCTAAATATAAAAGTGACAACCATAAAACTCCTAGAAGAAAATGAAAAGCATCTTCACGATCTTGTGGTAGATCATAGTTTCATAAACCTTACACCAAAAACACAGGCAAAAAAAGAAAGAAAAAAGATAAATGTGAACTTAAAATTAAATGCTTTTGCACCTCAAAGGACTTTGTCAAAAGAGTAAAAAAGGAGCTGACCCAATGGGAGAAAATAATTGGAAATTACATATCTGATAAGTGTTTAATATCAATGATATAAAATGAGATAATACAACTCAGCACTAAAAAGGCAAACTACCTGAGTAAAAAATGGGCAAAACACTTGAGTACAAAATTGCCCAAAGAAGAACTAAAATTTTTGAAAAAGTACATGAAAAAATGCTGAACAGCACTAGCATTTAGGGAAATGCAAATTAAAACTACAGTGAGATATCATTTCACATCTATTAGACTGCCCACTATTAAAAAAGTCAAACAACTGTAACTTCCTATAGACTTGCCATGTGATCCAGCAGTACCATTACTTGGTATATACCCAGAAGAACTGACAGCAGTGACACAAATAGACATCTGCACACTGTTGTTCATAGCAGTATTATTCAAGATAGGCCAAAGTTGGGAACAATATAGGTGTCCATCAATTGAATGGATGGACAAATTGTGGAATATACACATGATGGGATATAATGCAGTGATTAGAAGAAATGAAGTAGTGAAGCATATGAGAACATGGATGAACCTGAGGGACATCATGTTGAGTGAAGCAAACCAGTCACAAAAGGACAAATACTGTATGATTGCAGAGTGATGATAGAAGGAGACCAGACACAGAGTGCTACATATTGTATGATCCCATTTCTAGAAAATGTGAATATAAATCAATTTATAAAGATTAATTTAGATTTGTGGTTATGTAGGTGTAAGGCAGGAATGCTATTGGGTATGGAGCTTTTCTTTTTGGAATAATGAAATGCTCTAAAATTGTTGAGATGATGAATGTACAACATTGTGATTATACTAAAAGTCATTGATTACACACTTTAGATAGATTATATGGTATTTGAATATATCTCATTATAACTACTTAATAAACAAATAAATAATTGTGCAAGAATAGCTAGAAACAGCAGCTATGTATAGCACAGGAATCATATAGAGATTGATAGGCAAGGAATTTTCTAGTTTATGTTTATTATTATTATTGAAATAATGAAAAAGCTCTAATAATGATTGAAGTGATGAATGCCCAACTATATAATTATAACAAATGCCATTGGTTATACACTTTGAATGAATTGTATGCTTTATTAATATGTATTGATAGGTATCAATAAAATTGATTTGTTTTAAAAAAAACTTCAATGGTGTCAGATTTTCTTTGAAATCACTGATTCTGTCTTCCATCAATTAAACACTCTGTTATATACCTCTGACGTATTTTTACTCTTATCCATTGTGTCTTTCATTCCCATAAACTCTATTACATTTTTTGCAGGCTCTCAAATTTTTCTTTATGCATACCAAGTGTCTTCTTAATATCCTTTATCTCTTTAGTCATATTTTCTTCAATTCTTTGAATTGATTTAGGAAAACTGTGTGATTATCATTGATTAATTGTCATAAATTCTGTATCTTTTCAGGATATTTGGTTTGTTAGTTTGCCTGGACCCTCTCTTCCTGTTTCCTAGTTTTGTTTGTAATTTTTTGATGTCTAGGCATCTGAATATGTTGGTGAATTTACTCTGATGGTTATTTTCCCTCTCCTGCTGTTCTTTTCTACAGGTCTTCTTTGATATTTGTTACAACTTATTCTAAGTCTTTAAAATCACCCAGCTTAAGTTATAAAAATGAGGCCATGAACTCACTAACGGGCCACAGATATTCTTCCAGGAGTTAGGATAGAGTGTGAACCAAAAGCATTTTTTGTCTATGCAATTTCCAGTGTGGTCAGTAGATGGTGCACATTTCTGTCAGTCTCTGTTTTTCTATTTTGGTTTGCCAAAAGCTGAGTTTTAAAGTGGGCTCTGCTCACCAAATTCTCTGAAGAAATTCCCTGACTCCCCCTCCCTTTTGCCTTGTAAACAGGTGAAAGGGAGGAAGATATCTGGTCCCTTCTCATTCAGTTGCAGTGAGGCAGAGGTTTTATGACATCTTAATATTTGTGGATGGGGGAAGGGAGCCCTTCCCAGACATCACAGGGGTTTGGTAACTCACATTTGTTGTTTTGGGATCTTCATCTCTATGTTGCTTACCCTCCTGGGAGTTGTGAAGCAGTGTCCTTATCTGCTGACCCCCAAAGCAGGTCCATCAGACAGCTTTTGGCTAACTCTCCATTATTTTTCTGACAGATTGAGCCCTGCCTTTTTACTCTGATGCCATCTTCCCATTATCCTATGTGATCATGCTAAATAACATTGATTGTACAATTTGCATGGATTTATGTTTTATTTTTTATAATATTACTATATAATATATTATTATAAAATTATTATTATGTCTTTATTTGTATACTATTAACCATAGACCATGATTTTATTTAGGGTTCACTGTATGTGTAGTTAGTTCCATAATTAAAAAAAAAAAATTTTTGTTACCATATATACAATCTAACATTTCCCCTTATAATGACATTCAAAAATATATTTCAGTGTTGTAAATTACATACACAATGCTGTGCTATCATAACCGCTCACCATTACCAAACATTTCCATCACTCCAAATAGGAACACTGTATGTTTTAAGCTTTAACTACACATTCCCTCCCCCAACTCAATTACCTAGTAACTTACATTCTAAACTCTGACTCTATGAGGATGCTTTTTAAATTGTTTGAAATCAGTGAGATCATATACAATATTTGTCATTTTGTGTTTGGTTTATTTCACTCAACATGATGTCTTCAAGTTTCACCCATGTTTGTTTCTATTTTTCTTTCTTTCTTTCTTTCTTTTTTTAAGGATACTTAGATTACATAAATGTTACACAAAAAAATATGGGAATTCCCATATACCCCACTGCCCCCACCTTCCACACCCTCCCACATAAAAATCATCCTTCATTAGTTTGGCACATTAATTGATATTGGTAAACACATCCTGGGGCATTTCCACTAGCAGGACCATAGTTCACATTGTAGTCTACACTCTCTCCCACACAGTTCTGCAGGTTGAGGGAAGATATAAAATGGCCTATATCTGTCATTGTAATGACATTCAGGACAATTCCCAAGTCCCAATAAAGACCCTGTATTTCAACTGTTTTTTCCTCTCCCTGCCCCTAGATCCTCCAGTGGCCATGACCTCCAAATCAATGTTTTAATTTCTTCCATTGCTAGAATCACAATATGTCTATAGTAGAATGCCAGTAAGTCAACTCTAGTGCATAGTTCATTCCCTTATCCTGAGGATTCTGGGATGGTGATGTCCACTCAAACTCTGATTGAGAGGGGGCTTCAATTCCATGCACTCAATGGATGAGAGTCTCTTGCTTGCAGTTGTAGGCTCTCTCATTTCCTTAATATGGTGGTTCTCAATCCTCACCACCTTGTTAGTTGCCCTGGGTGAGTCCAACGAACTGGAGAGTAGGTGTTGTAACTCTGCTAAAGCTCCGGGCCCAGCTGGCACATGGACAGCCCAGAGTCTGGTCTCCTGGACGTAAACCTACAAACTTCAGCACCAATTATAGGTTTAAATAAAAGGGACAGATGAGCCATGTGTAGGAAAACCATAATTGGCTCCAACTCTGTCACTCTCAGGAGCACAAGCTCCAAAGCAGGGCTCACTGGCAAGGCACCAAACTCTGGAGCCATCTGCCATGACCATAGGACCTGGGTGTCTCCAGAGCCCTCAGGAGTCCCACCATCTGGGACAGCACACACTTTGGCAGTCTATGAGATCCTCCTGAGATGTGCGTAAGTGTTACCTCTGGGAAGACCTCCCAACTCACTTTGAAGTCTCCTAGCCATATAAACTCATTTGTCCTTACCTACCCCCCCCCATTTATTTGAGGTCTTTTTCAACTTTCATTGCTAGTTGGTGCTTGGTACAAACCCTCGGTGCCAGGGAGACACATCGCCAGGAGTCATGTCCCATGCTGGGGGGAAAGTAATGTGTTTATATGCTGAGATTGGCTTAGAGAGAGTCCACATTTGAACAACAAGGAGGCTATCAGGAGGCAACTCTTAGGCACCCCACAAAACTAGGCTAAGTCTCAACCTAAAGAGCAAAGGCTCATAAGCATAATCATCAATATCAAGGGCCCATTACTGGATCATTCTCCTTTGCCAGTGATTGCTGCAAAATTTGGGGGACTGTTATTGGTCCATTAGAGAATGTGGCAGAGCTCTCCAAGATGGGAACTCAATATTCTCTCAGTTATTGTGTGAGTCTCCACCCACTGTGACAATGCCCCATGAACACTTGAACATATTTATATACCTTATATGTATGCACAGGTGAATCTCCTCCCATTTATCCCCCACCACTGACACCCCACACCAGTGATCCTCCCCTGCCCCAGTTGTAACCCTTCTGTCATCCAAAGTTTCTTCAAAAATGAAGCCAATAAAATAGCCAAATACAATTATTAGGAAAATGAAATAATAATGATAGGTTTAAATATAAGAAATAAAATATATAAAAATTTAAAAAAAACTAAAACCAAAATAAATTTAAAAGATTGGGATATTAAAAATAATGAAAGATATTTAAATTTTTTTTTTTTTACATTTTGCCTTTCATCATTGTAATATCTGGTGTCCTATATGTACAATGACATTTTCTTCCATTTATTTCCCAGTGCCTTACTTTTTTTCATTTTGTTTTCAAAGAAGTTTTAGGTCACAGTAAAGTCACATACAGAATACAGGGGACTCCCATATATCCAACATCCTCCCACTTTTCCCCCTTTCCATATTAATATCTTTTTATATGTGGATGGTACATTTGCTACAACTAATATACAAATAGTGAAACAGAGCTACTAACTATGGTCGACAGTTGACATGATGATTTACATTTTAGATGGTAAACTTTTATAAATTTTGGTGATATTTAACATGTCCTGTGTCCATCATTGCAAGATCATTTAGAACACTCACATTGCCCATTAAATACCCCCACTTCCATCTACTTTATTCTTCCATACCCGTGCCCTCAGGGCCCACGGCAGGCCCCCCCCCACCCTCCACCCTAACTTCACTCCTTTTATGACAAGATTCATAGTTACTTGCAACAACAATGAGGTCTTGACACAATGGTTTGTCCTCCCATATTAGGAATTGCTCATGCCCTCAAGAGCCTCCCACCCCTCTGTTTGTGAACATACGGGTCCTCCCTAGTATGGGAATCTAACTCTTTCCCACTCATTGTGTGGGTCTCCATCCACTGATTCAACACATTATGACAAAATGAGCACTCACACACACCCTAGAAGACTCCTCCAGGTGCTCCCTGTTCTGAATGCCCTCCCATCCAACACCCTAAACCAGTAACCCTCCCTTGTCTTATTGCCATAATAGCATTCCCAACTTTGTACTTTCAACCACATACCCACCAATCCCCTGAGTTCACCTGATCCCTCTCCCAACCCTCGCACCAGTTCCCTGTACCTTCCAACCTACCCTCCCCAATCTACTCACCTGCCAAACCTGCACTGCCCAACCCAGTAATATCACTGCCTTCCTGTCATATCCCTTCAATGCACAACTACACTCTTTCACCTTATCATAGATTATGTCCATATGGGCATTTCTTCACAACCTTTTTCTCCCTTTCTATTTCCTATAAACCTATCTTCCAGACAATAGCTCTCTGAGTCTGCTCAATTTTCTTAATATCTGTGAGGTCATGTAATATTCATCATTCAATGCCTGGCTTGTTTTACCACATAAGATCTTCAAGATTCATCCACATTATCCCATGTTTTAGCACTGTATTCCTTCTTACAGCTGAGTAATATTCTGTTGTATTTATGTACCATATTTTGTTTACTCATTCATCTCTTGAAGGGCATTTGGGTTGATTCCAACTTTTGGCAAAGTGAATATTTCTGCTATGAACATTGGTACATATATATCTGTTTGTGTCTTTGCTTTCAATACTTCTGGGTATATACTCAGCAATGGAATTGCTGGATCATATGGCAATTCTATAGTTAGTTTTTTGAAGAACTTCCAAATTGTCCTCCACAATGGCTGGATCATTCTACATTCCTTCCAGCACCAGATGAGGGTTCCCATTCCTCCACATCCTCTGCAACACTTGTAGTCCTCTGTTTTTTTAATAGCCACCAGCCTAATGAGTGTAAGATGATATTTCATTGTAGTTTTGATTTGCATTAATATGTATCAATAAAGTTGATTTATTTTAAAAGAAGAAAAGACCCCCCACCAATGCACATCATCAAGGAATTTTAAAAGTCTAAGGAAAAAGGAAAGATCCTAAGTGAAAAAACCAAGTCCACTCACTGGTATTCTTAAGAATGTCATGAGACATGTAAGAACAAAAAAAGTTATGTTTTGAAAATTCTGGAGGAAAATGATTTCCACTGTGAATTCTTTTCTTAACCAGGGGCTCACATGTTTCCCTCACATGAAAAAGAAATGTATAATGAGATATCATTTCACAACTATTAGACTGGCCACTATTAAAAAGCAAGCAAAGTATAAATATTGGAGGGGATGTGGAGAGATAGGAACACTTATTCCCTGTTGGTGGAGATGTAGAATTGTACAGTCACTGTGGAGGACTGTTTGGTAGTTCCTAAGGAAGTTGAACACAGACTTGACATGTGGCCTGGTAATACCACTGCTAGGTATATACCCAGAAGAACTGAGAGCAATAACATGAATAGACATCTGCACACTGATGTTCATAGCAAAATTATTCACAATTGCCAAAAGAGGGAAACAATCCATGTGTCCCTCAAATGATGAATGGATAAACATATTGTGGCATATGCATGTTGTGGAATATTATACGGCTGTAAGAAGAAATTAAGTCATGAAGCATATGACAACGTGGATGAAGGACATTATGTTGAATGAAGCAAGCCAGGTACAAAAGGCCAAATGCTGTATGACTGCAGTATTAACAACTAAATACATTGCGTGAAATTGTGTAGTTAATAATTAGAGTATAGGTCACCAGAAAATAAAATGTGGGTAGAGAATGTAAATCTGACTTAATTTATACAGAATTGGTAAGAAGGCTGTTTGTAAATCTTTGCAACTGTTTAGAAATGGTGAAAGCATATCATAGTATTTATAAGTAGCAAAGCTATTAAATAAGTATGAAAGTGGTTGAGATGAAACCTCTAAGGACATGTATATTACTAGATAGAAAGCTAAAACATATAACATGGGACTGTATAAAATAATTAAACCTCCTGTGAAGTATGAATATAGGTAATATCGCATATATGACTGTTCTTACAAAATATAAATACAAATAAATTAGAGAGACAGAAACAGAAAAAAAACAAAACCTAAAATGAGGCATTAAAAAATCCTACAGAGAACATGGATGTATTGGCGTCAACAGCATAGAGAAACGCAGTAGAAATGACTGAGGAATCATTAGATATGCCAGTTCCTCCATGGGTGAGGGGAAATATCCTGGAGTTGTGCAAATGAAATAAAGGCTTTAAAGTTTAAAGAGAAATGCCACTTACTCAAAAAGGCTTCACCTGAACCACTCTAGATTAGATTTTCTTATTTGACAATCTCACCATTTCTTCTATTGTTTCTTCGTAAATTGTCTCAGGATTGTACTTTTATACTTAATACTTTGATTATTTTAATGTTTGTGTTCAAGATCAGAATGTGAAATCTATGATGACAGGAAGAAAACAATTTTGGTAATAGTTAACTTTCTTACACAGAACAGAGCTCTAGATAAAATTAGGAAAAAATCTTTAAATTACATAAATAATGTAATAAATATTATACTAGTGAAGGTAATGATTTTCATATTATGGCCTGGATATTAAGCTTCCCATTACATTATTATAATGCTTTCCAATGACTTATTATTAGAAACATATGTATACCCAGCTTCAAGTTTATGAATATTATATAGGCATATTATTTTCCATGCAATATTAATCTTAAATCCCATATACTCTAAAATAATATTTACATTTGCTAAAATATGGTTTTGAGAGAATTCATGAATGTCCAAATAAAGTGTTTGATTTTGAAAAAAAATTCTACATGCAAGAAAATCTTCCAAAATTAAAGGGAACTTCAAATTAGGTGAACCTTCTAGGAAGAAATACATTGCTTAAGCTTTTTGTCAAGAGCAGAATCTCTGAGTACCTAGTCACTGGTCCCTTAAAAGGCCTGGTCCTACATTAAGAATATAAAACCACCAAGTGTTTGGTGGTTTAAGTGTTAAGTGGTTTCATTTCTTGTCAAGCACCATTGGGAAAATTACTTACTTGAATCAATCTACTCATGATATATTTATTTAGATCTTATTCCAGTCACACGTTGGACACTGGAGACACAATGATGAGTGTCACATGTCTGTGTAAGTTACTCATTTGGTACTAGTCCATTGTATCTTTCATTCATTCTGAGGTATGTGTGTTAGAAGAGAGCACTTCTTATCATCTACTGGAATTGGATGATTATTGCCTAGCCAGCAACAACTTATTTATATTCAGGAACGTCTTAGCTTTAGTTAATAAATTCTGTTTTCTGATTTTGTATTTGAGTCAAGTGTTTCATCTTCCTTATGCCCTTGTATAATCTACTTCAACTCTTGAAAATAGATTGGTCCTGGGTTTACAGAAATGAAACTACATTTTATTGGGCTATGCTGGTTTTATATCTATCACTTAAATGATTCAGTGTTGTAATGGTCAGGGAATGTAATAATTGATGGAAACATTTTCTGCAAAGTCACTTTTAGACTTTATTTAAGGACAGTAAAGTGTTTGGAAATAAACAACTCACAAAGTCAATGATATTCAAAATTTTTAAAAAGTCATCAATAAATATTTATGATAACTCAAATATGAAACAGCAAAAAATACAATACAAATCTTAAAAAAATATGAGTAACATATTTCTTAGTCCATAATGCTTTAAACCCTAAATTATATTTGCCTATATGTATGACTGGCACAATCCTGTTGTGATGGTTTTAGCTGGTTTCCTTTTATGGAAGTATACTTTGGAAGGGAGAGACTCCTATTATGTCAACTTTCTTCTGTAATAAATTTCTCAGACATTATTCAAACCATATATGGCCTTCCAGGGGCCAATTATGACACCCTGGATGAGAACACTGGGCAGAAGAGATATAATGCAAACCTCTAGTTACAGCACAATCATTAGGAGATGCTGGAAGTGAGAAGGAGGAAGATAATGCTATTCTCAAAAGAACCAATAAAAGAAGCAGATAATTATTCTCTAGAAATTATGACTGAGAATTTTCAATCTGTTGAAAAAAACTAAAGATAATTGAAAGCCAAGGATAGAAGTCCCCAAGGACACATCTCTGGGAGCACCAATGCCCGTGATTTCACATGGCCAGGATTTTTCACTTACTTCTTCTCCTAAATAGCTAAGCTCACAACTCTTTGGCCACTCCTGAGTTACAGAATCTAAAGTGCAACAAAGCAGTTGAGAAGCAAGAAGCCTGAACACAGAACCATGTCCTTGGATCATGAATAACATCATGTTTCAGAGAAGTAGAATATAGGGGATCAAATTATGACCACATTGTAAGAGGTAATGATGATTGTGCAGAAAAACTTGCCAATGATTTTGAAATATTTGTTGTATCTAAGGTTTTTTGTTCATAAGGTCAATGAAATATGTGAGGCAGTGAAACAGAATAGCTATATATAGGTTGTGTTTGTTGGTGTTAATGAAGTAGGACAAGATTACACATTTACTGTTATCATCCAGCATGCTGTCATATTCCTGCATGTCTTCCACAACACATGTTCACTTTGCTCACCCCCTGACTGCACTAGAGTATCGCCACTCACTCCCCATACTTGACTAAGTGAAGTCCAAAGCACTTAGAAGTTCAGTCTTCCAGTCTTGCAATGCATCTCAGAAACAGAGGCAGTCTGCTGTGCTGGAAACATACCGCCTGACAAGTCTGGCATCTTGCACATCACCTGCTGGGTGGTAAGGGCTGAAGAATTTTCCTTATATACCTTTTGACTTTATTGCTACTCAATCAGCAAAAAAGTTGTTGTACAGCTATAGATGTACAGTTAGAGTACATACATAGAGAGATATATGGAAAAAGAGATGTAGATATATTTGTGGTGTTACTGCTTCATCTTAGAATTATTTATGCACTTATGTTTCTTTAATTTCTGCCATCAAGCCCTAAATTGTCATAAAAGGTTCATATCTTATTAAACTTCACATCTCTTATATCAAACTATTGTTATGAATTTTTCTAATATGTGTAAGATATGGGGTGGATAATGTTTGCAGTTCTCACAACACCTCCTCAAATACTTTTGACAGGAAATCCCTTGGTGAACATAGGAGGAAAATCAGTAGCCTGAAGCTGCCTTTCTCAATTCTCCTATCAAGATGTACAGAACTAGAATCTTCCCAAAAAATGTGATCTGCTTCTTATAGCATTAATTTTCTGGTTAACCACCTAGCTACCAATGAAGACAAAGCAGTAATTATATTTCCTAGATGTCATTCAACACAGAGTGCAGTAAATTGTAAAATTTGAATGATGAGTAATTATACTCTATACAAATCACGACTGTGCTCCAATACAGAAATACTGGGTTTAATCAAATTGAAATTCAAATTTATCTCAAGCAACCTGAAATATCTGACTACCAGGAATTCTGAAGTATCAACATTTGAATTATGTGCCCAGATTAATGTGTGTAGAATGCTAACTGTGGATAGGACCGTTCATTGATATATATTTTATTGGCAATTGTCACTATGTTTCTTAGTAAACGAAAATGCTAATTTGAGCCTGTTTTTCACCTAGGATGGGTCAGATTTAGAACAAAGCTGGGAACATTAATTTCATCACAAAGTCTATATGTGAAAATATTTTTCCTTTATAAATAATTTTCCCTTGTAATAAATTGATATATTTCTCTTTTCATTCATTTACCTGTGTAGAAAACATGGACAGTGAAAATGAGACCACTGTGGTAGGTTTTACCCTCCTTGGACTCTTCCCAGGATCAAGGCATGTAGGCTTCCTCATCTGCACTATTGTCCTTATCTATATTGTTGCCATCACAGGAAACACCATCCTGGTCCTCCTCATCTCTCTTGAGTCCTGTCTACACAGCCCCATGTACTTTCTGCTCAGCCAGCTCTCCCTCATGGACATCTCTCTCATTTCCACAACAGTCCCCAAGATGCTTACCAACTTTTTCTCAGGAACATCTACTATTTCTTATATTGGCTGTGGGACTCAAGTTTATTTCCATTCAGCTCTTGGAGGCAGTGAATGTATTCTGCTCACTCTAATGGCCTATGACCGATATGTGGCCATTTGTAACCCTTTGCGATATGTGGCCATTATGAATTCTCAAGTTTGCCTGCAGATGGCCATTGTGTCCTGGTTAGCGGGTGCATTTAATGCCTTGATCCAAACAACATACACTATGAATTTTCCAAGATGTGGCTCAAGGGAAGTCCACCATTTCTTTTGTGAGCTTCAGGCAGTCCTTAAGTTATCATGTGAGGACACATCAACTTATGAGAAAGTAGTGTTCGTGGTTGGAATTGTGTTTCTCCTCACTTCCTTTGGCCTCATTCTGGCCTCCTACATTTTCATCTTCCTCAGTGTTCTCCATTTAAATTCTGTCAAGGCAAGGAATAAAGCTCTCACCACATGTTCCTCCCATCTGATGGTGGTGTTTCTTTACTTTGGTCCAACCATGTTCATTTATATGATTCCCAGTGCCTTGCACACCTCAAAACAAGATGAGGGTCTCTCTGTATTCTATACCATCCTCACTCCCATGTTGAACCCACTCATATATAGTTTAAGGAACAAGGATGTGGGACAGGCTTTAAGGCATGTTCTGGGTAAAGCCTTATTGCAAAGTAACATGGTAATATTACAAATTTCTGAATATTTGTGAACCTGGTTACAATTTTCAGTCATCAAATTTATTACTTCTTTGTGGATCAGGACATATTCATTGTTAACAATTTTTATTTCTATGTTTATATTTTAAAAATAACCAAACATTTGTAATTATCTAATTGAATGGATATGTAATTTAGTCTATACCCAATAAATATAGGCATCACTTTAATTTTTATTCTGTCAATTATTAACTATAGGATTTATATTCAACTGCTTGTGACAGAAATGATAGTTTATCTGATTTTCCTGATTTACTTAACATCAAGCATACATAATGTTAGACTAACAGAGTAAGTTTCTGATTTCCTTCTATGCCTACATTTTTTTCTGTCTGTATATGACACTTATCAAAATTACTTTGACTCCAATAAACTTTTCTTTAATTATATTATGATTCAGTGTATTCACATGAGATTTCAAGTACATAGCAATGGATCTGGATGGAATTTTCATTAAGTAAAAATGGATATTTTTACTCTACAATTGCATTCTTTAGTTGTATTTATTTCAGAAATGTGATATGTCAGAATAGCACCTTTAACAAAAAAGCTCTCATTCTAGATCTTCTGTATCATTTATTGTGAAAAAAATAATTTTCCTTAAGATATCAGAGGTTTAATTAATGCCTAAGGTTAGCAAGACATTCTAAGTTTTGAAATTGAATTGAATTGAATTCCCTTTTCTTTACGCTTTTTTTCACAGATGATATTTCTTCTAGAAATCATGAACATTACCAAACACACCCAATTATATTTTTGTTCAGATTCAAAGTCTAATAAAAAATTGTTTTTTATGGTGTCTTCTGCCAAATTCTCCGTTTAAATAATTTTAAAAGCAATGTCAATTAACTGGTTATATTGGAAAGGGATTTTAGTGTTTACTCTTTGATGGAAAATTTGTCATATTTACACAAACATTTAGATTACTATTTCTCATACAACCATTCATTTTCTTCTATGTCTATGGCCTTGGTAAATTCCCAGTCAGTCCCTAATTTGACATGCTTCTGATAGAATTTCCTAAGGAGATTGGATCCAAATTCTGGATTCAAATTCTGAGTCATTTGAAAATGTGTTCAGCAATTTTTGATCAAGCGGCTGTGTTCATTAAATTACTCCCCAATCTGAAAAATTATCCCAAAGCAGAGCTTGACTTGAGCAAAGAAATGCAAATAGTTTATTTAGGCAGCAATTTCAGGGAGTAGGAGGGAAGGTATGGGAAGAGTAAAATAAGGAAAGAATAATAAACAATATAAGGATGTGTTTTGTAAGTCACTGCTGAGGTCAACCTAGGTTATTCCCACAGGGGACTTTCTGAGGAATAAACACAATGCCACTAAGATTTCCCTCATCAATCCATAAGGAAAGTAATTATCTATAGATGTTCATCCCACTCTGATTAAAGTTTGCTGCAAGAAATTTAGCACC
>JAQZBX010043305.1:0-21717 GCA_029593785.1 Cabassous unicinctus | reverse complement strand
TCAGCTTCCTAAATATTATTATGAAAGTGCTTCTATATATATAAATATTAAAATTATTTTATTCCACTGCAGGTAATTAATAAAACTACTAAAATATGAGTTATAGTATAAGAAAAGGGTTCCACTGACACCTTATTGCTTTCTTTAGATGATATAAAGAAATTAAAAATTAAATATAAGCCAAGCCAAGCAAAGGTATGTTTGTAAGTCAAGGAAAAAAGATTAATCCAAATTTAAACTTATAAATGAAGAGAGAAAATTTTGTAGCAGTTTTCAGTGGCATCTTTTTTAAAATGTTAAAAAAAAAATTAAGAATGCTAAAAATCACAATTGTGTTTTATTAAAATTAGGAAAATTCTTAAAAGTAAAAACAGTATACATACCACAATTTTAAGAGGTCCATATTTTTTCTCCTGAGCAGCAAGCGCATTCTTAAAAGGAGTAGGAGTTCTTGGTGTGGTACCCAATATAGATCTTCTAATAGTAGGTGTTCTAAACCTATCCAATCATTTAGATATTTGTATTATAGTCAAAATTTGATTTCATACAAGTTAATGAAAGCAAAGTCATGATAAAAGCACACATTAAATATTTTTTTATATAAGCATGCTTTATTTAAACATTCCAGGGCCATTTTATAGTATGACCGCTGAAACCTAACTCTTATTCCAATCAATCATCTTAAAATAGATAAAAGGACCATGTAGAAAAAAGTACAAATTTAGAAAAAAACATTGCTTTGCTTAAAATCAAAGTGTTAGACTACATTTAACTGGTTTTATAGTGTCTTGGGGATAAAAGATAAAGTTATAATTTCTTTTAAATTCTATATCCCATATGGATAGGAATACATGTATAAATGGACAAAGGGTTAATCTACTTAATAAATGATTATTATTGTGTAAAAAAAAAAAGAAGCTAATCTAGTCTTTAAATTGTGCTTTCCATTTTCTCTAACATTATTACTTAATACCTACTTACCCTACATTTTCCTTTTGTTCTTTGGGGGTTGTTTCCTTATGAAGAGGAGTTGTAATAAGAACTTTCTGCCCACAAATCGGGGTTGATGTAAACGAAGGATTTTCTATAAGTTGTTCATTTCCAGGGCATGTGTTAAAAAACTAAAGAGAGAGAGGAAAAAGTTTAAAGACAATTTTTAGAACATCAAAATTCCTACAAATATTAAGCTGACAGATTTTCAGATTATTTCCTCATTCCTCTTAGGAAAGGATTATTTAAAATATTACATTTACATTCCACTTCAAGTAAATTAAGTTCTATGAGGGCAGGAATTTTTGTCTGTTTTCTTCATCGCTGCTTCCCCAGTTCTTACAACAATGTTTAGCATATAATAGACAATCAAGAAATAATCATTTAACAAATATTCAAAAGTTACAAAAATCAGTACAAAAATTTAAAAACAAAACTGCATATTATCAAATAGTGATCTAAAGAAACCATAACAGCTGCTGCATTAAATGTAAAGTTTGTATAATAGTGTAACTGAAAATAAAATGAGGTGTTTTTTTAAGATAAGTGATCTTAAAGTGGCCTTTTCTATGAGAGTACACTGAATTCAGAATATAACAATGCTTAGCTAATAAGGAATACAAGTACCTGGCAAATCTGGCTATGGAGAGCACAGCACAAAACCTTTGAGCAATCAAAACTGGTATCACAGGGTCCATTTTCCTAATTACACAATTTACCCATTGGATCTTAACTTACATTCGATTGTGAAATATTTATTTTTGTAGCCAACAGATTAGAAGCAGTGGTGTGAAGAGGAAACTGCTTTCAAGCTACTGGAATGAACTCTAACTCTATCACTTCTAGCTTCTTATACTTGCAATTTACATAACCCTAAGATTAGCATTCAAATCCTTCATCTTAAAACACTGCAGTGTGTCCCATCACTTACAGTATAAAATTCATGCTCTTTGCCATGGGATTTAAGGTTCTTTATAATCATGCCCCACCTTCTCAGCCACTTTCCACTTCAGAATTTATACTTCAACAATAGAATACTTCTAGTGTGCAAACCTCCACAAATAGAAAACTGCTAGAGTGCCCGAACCTGCTTCCCCTTCCGCAGAAGGCTTTGCAACACTGGAGGTTGGGGGGCGGGGCGGGGGCGCACTATTCACATTGTAATGCCATCCTCTCCTGAAGCATGGGGACATAATTTTCAGAGAACATGGTAGTTGTGTACTACGAGATTCTCCTCATCCTCCCAGCCTCAAAACACACCCCCAAGAATATCCCAGCATTCTCCAAGTTTATCTGACCATTAAATTCCCCTTTTCCCCATAAAACTATTTAACCTCTGCCAGATGCTTTTAGCAAGCATCAGCTCCATCTCTTACTAATTGTGACCTTGGACAAGTTGCTTAACTTCTGAAATTCATTCCACCTACCTCCTAAGGTTTTCTGAAAGAAAATTAACTGAGATGATGAACGAAAAGTGTTTAGCACACAGCCTGGAACATAGCAAGTATTCAATAAGAAATATGTTATTATAAAATTAGAGGTATTTTTCCCAAATAGAAACATCTGCTGCCCAGGGCTATTACTACAGGAGAAAGCTAGTAGTCCCTGACATCCTAGAAAACATTTTGACACATGGAATTCTTACAGTGATCAGCTGACTTTCTCTGTTTCTTCCAAAGAACATTAAGGAGGAAAATTCAGTAAGTAAACTAAACTCTAACTCACTATAAATAAGTGAGGTCTCCTTACACCTTATCAGGCATATCTGCTGGTCAGTCAGTCAGGAAACTATATCTCAGTCTCAGCTCTGCCATTAGAAAACTTTGAACTAATCATTTTACCTTTCTGGGCCTACTTCCTGATGAGTTCTATAAAGATGTGGGACTACATTATATCTAAAATAGTCCCAAAATTAGCTCTAAAAATTGTAGGACATCATAATGCATCCACTATACTTTGGGAGATAACTTCTGATCTATCAGAGTTTAGCAATCTCACATATATGTTTAAATATGTTATCCATTTTTGTCTTATCAAAACAATCAACTGCTAGTAAGGATATTAAAGATCTAATTTAATCTAGCTCATAACATTCTGGAAACAAATGAAAACAACACTACTACCTGTGAAGGAGAAAATGGTAGTGTTTTCACTGGTGTGTGTTTTAGTGCCGTATTACCGCCATCGTTGAATGAGCCATCACTAAGTTCGATGCCTGGGGACTGACCCATGCGCATTTTTCTCTTCTTTCTGAGGATGGTCGGTGGAGTGCTAAACTTGGCCATATTTGGGGATGTTAAGGAAATACCCTCACTTTCTCCACCATTACAACCGTTTTTTTTCCCTTCAAGTACAAGACTGACGTTAAATTGACATTCCATGGCTCCTTCATTGTGTTGAATTCGCATTAGTTTTACTGGTGTGGATTTGACAGGAGAAGCAGCAGCATCAGAAAGATCAAAACTGGTAACATCACTCCATGCTACAGGATCCTGCAATAAATTAAATTCTTAGCTAAAGTTAATGCTATAACCTAGTTAAATCTGATCCTGAAAAGGATAATTTCCACAAAGTTAATTAACTACTCATTTTTATCATCAGTAGAGATAGTCTTTCCTTGAACAACTTGTTTTAAGCAAAACCATTTGAGAAGTTTTCCTATAACTGCAACTTGTAACATTCCAAAATAATATTTCATCTAATTCCGTAGCCAAAGCTTACTGTCAGAGTATTTAAAATAAAAAGAACATTTTCATAAGTTATTATCAAAGAGTATGATTCATCATAAAACTTCACATTCTACTCCACATGGAAAAATACCATCAAATTCTACATAATCATTTGGTAGTATGTATGGAAAGCCTTAAAAAATGGTCATTCACTTTGATCCAGAAATTCAATTTAATCTAAACCCATAATCCTGATTTTGCACAAAGCTTTATAAAAACATATTCTGTTCTTTTCTGTAAACCTACAACTCCTCTAATAAAAAAAATTTTTAATATATTGTTATTTGTAATAATGAAAAACTGGATGTCACCTGTATGCCTAATAATAATACTGTATTAGGTAAATTTTCCTATGATGGAAAACTATGAAGTCATTAAAAGTTTTAAAAAGTTGAGAAAACAGGGACATTCTTATGATATGTGGGAAAACAAAAACCTTATCAATACAATACATAAGTGTATATATAGTATGATACCACTTTGGGTTTAAAAAATTGTATGCATATATGTGTGTTTTATATGTATAAAACAAATACTGAAAGGAAATACATCAAATTGTTAACTCTGGGTTTATGGGAGATTTTTTTCTTCTTTACAGTTTTCTCTAGTTTCCAACTTCCTCTAATGTATTTGTACAGTCTGTATAATTTAAAAAAACTGTCAAATATTCTCTATAAGGAACACGCTTAGAAAGATTAATTTTTTTTTTGCCAGAAGCTACCACAAAATCTAGAACCAAAATGAAGCATGACATACAAAATAATGCTTAACATAAAACTAGTCATTGTCCATTAAACTGAGTTTCTGAACATAAAATCATGTAACTAAAATTGAGCTTTTAGTAATCTCACAATTTTGAACTTACAGATTCAATAAGTTCTAGAGTCTCTGCAAATTCTGGGATGGTCTGTAGAGAAGACAGCACAGCATTTGCCTCTACGGCCAGGAATTTTGTGGGTGAATTCTGCTGAGCAGACACAGTCTGATTCTCATCCATACTGTAAAACTCACTAGTGTGATCCTCGAGGCTATTTAGGGTATTAGACATGCTATCATCCATGAGGAAACTACCAGACCAGCTAGAAAAGCTTCCAGTCTGCTAAAGGTACAAAAAGAAATATTAAGATTATTTGCCATTTTCAACATAAGTATAAATTTGGATTTCAAGTGAAAGTTTCTTCTAGAACAATGTACCTCACACTCATTTCAGTTAAAAATATAATAGCATTTATATTTTCTTTCCTCAAAAGTGGTATAAAAAACAATTTTCATTAAATATCCTAATTTGACTACATTTCTAATTAAATTTTTAAAAAAATTTTATCTATAAAATCATGGTGAAATAAAACAAGTATTTGCATTCAACATAAAGTCCAAACTCCCAGAATCTGGCCTCTTTCAAACTTCATCTTGCTTCATTTTCATTTTAACACTTTTACTTACAACCCCTCCTTCGCAGGGCATACCCAAATATAGTACCTGCAATTCATCCAATGAGTTATACTTTTTCACCCTTGAGTGCCTTTGCATATAACGCTACTCCCGCTACCTAAAATGTTCCCCCCCATCCTGACCAGGGAAACGCCTATTCTTCATTTAAGACACAGTTCAAGTATTGCACAGTACTCCATCTAAATATGCATTTTAACCATTTCCAAATATAATGTCCTAGTTCATTTACCTAGTCATGGTTGCCTTTCAAAACTGAGCTCAGATAGGACTTCTTCCAGAAAACCTTCCATGACCATCTGAATCTAAATTAGGCACTTCTATGTGCTCTCATAAAACTCTGTGACTAGTTCATCACATTGTATCCTCTGTTTCTGCTCTATGTCCTTAGCACAGAGTTAAGTCCTTTAAAATTAGGGACTTGATTTTCCTTGTCTCTCCAGAGATGTACAACTGGGCAATTTACTTATCTTTTGAGCCTAGTTTCCTACTTTCTCATAATAAACAGTAAGAAAAGAGACCTTGAAGAGTCACAAATGAGAAACAATATGTGGGATCCACTAGCCAAATGAGCAACTGAAATGTGGCTAGTGCAACTGAGGAACTCAATCTTAAATTTTTTAAAAATTAAATGTGGCTAGTGGCTAACATATTATAGAGAGCACATTGCCAAGCCCATAGGAAAAACTCAATAAATGGTATTGATTGCTACTAAAAATAAAAAATTGCTAGAATGTGCTAGAGATACACAATAACAAATGTTAAGTTTTAAGTGAAATAAAGTGAAAGCACAAGTTCTCAACATTGTTTCAAGGTAAGTTATCCTAAAGTTTCCTAAAAATAAAAGAAATTAAAGGTAGCATATGTCATAAGCATAGCCACCTTCTGAGTTTACAATCATTTTCTGAAATGCAAATCACATGCATTTCAATTGAGTTTGTCTGTGAGTGGGAAAAAGATCCAAAAGATAAAGAGGGAGGTCACTGGGTCCATTGGAAAAACCACAGCATTACAATCAAACAGACTTTAGTTTGAATCCCCCTACATAATTTTAGGCAAACTAAATTCTCTTAGCCTCTGTTTTCTCATCTGTAAAATAAGAACATTCCACTGATTTCACAAGGTTATTTTTAACATGGGAATTACGTAAGTATACATATAAAACACATAATGGATACTCAGTTAAAGGACAGTCATTATCTCATAACAGTAAAAACAAAACAAACAAAAAAAAAACAATAAATATATATGGAATCTATTCTTTTGGGTACAGCAACTTCTCTTTTGAATCCCAAATCTCCTTATTCAACCAGATCTTTATGAGAGTAGATTTTAGATCACAAGTTCTAAAAAGACATTAATAACTTTTTCCTCTTTTAATGCAAAATGTTAATTCTTTTAGATATATTTTTCCTGTTAAATTAAAAATGATAGACTACTATCAAAAACACAAAATGGTTTAAACATAATATAATCATCTACGACTGTTGATCAAAATTACTGATTTGTAGTTTATTAACAAAACTGAAATTAACTTTAAGATAAGCACACTTCAGGTCTTCCAATTTGTCCTTGGTAAGTTTTGTAGTTTCAAAACAAAAACTGTTTTTTCTATGGAATATAGCTCACCGATTACAATTAACAAATAGTATTTTTATGACTATCCTCTTACATACTAGAAAGACATCACCAGTTGCCTCAATACTATTTCAAGATTTCAGATTGTTCTATTTTAAGTTATTTTTATCTTAGTTTCCTTGATGACAACTATTCCCAGTCACTCTAAATGTATATTCCTCTCATTCAGCCCCCAACCAAGAAAAACTCTTCTAAACATAAAGAGGCTGAAGATGTTATTTTAACATTTAAAAATTGCCATTTAAATAGAAACACATCTTTTTCCCCCCTTTTAATCCATCCAGCACAGTCTGCTTAATTCAGCTAGAAGGATTACTATTTATCCTAATTTAGTACTCCTGCTTGTTTTCAACAACCAAATCTCAGAGTTCACCCAGCAAGCAATATTATTCATACATGGTAACAAAAACCCAATATCCACATAAAATTTCTTCCTGTGAAAAGAACTCTTTAAAGAGCATAAGATCTAAATGTTCCCTTTCTACATATTTTTAATGTTTTTACTCTTTCCAATTCATTGAATTCATATTCTATGTACTGTAAATAGGAAAAAGTTCAAAGGTAGAATAAAAGTGATTTTCGAGTAGTTAAATCTCTATACAGCTATTTAATTTTTATTTTTCCAGCTTTAATTTTTTCTGTTAATGCCATCATTATAGGAAATGTTCAAAATAAAACCAAAGCCTAATCTGAACCATACATCATCAAAGATTACACCATAGGTCTGCTTGACATGATTCAAGAAGCATTTCAATATAATACAGAACACTGTAAAATATTCTCGAGATGCATATCAAAATCAGGCAACCTCAAAAGTTGCAAATTAGGAAAACTATTTTTAGACCATATTAAAATCTTAAGTCATATTGAATATATTTTTTTATTTGTTGACATACTAAAGTCCATGCTGATAAAATCATAATAGCAAACATAGTAAAGATTCTCATAATAAATTCTAAACACTTAAGCTTATTTCTTACTGATGGAACTCGCTTTCTTCTAACTTCATTCTCAGCTGACATAAGAAGTAACTCAAGTTCCTTTATTTTCTTTTCCTTGTCAGGATCCTCATCAACAAAGGGTTGCTAAAGTAAGTTAAATAAAAGAGAAAAACAGCCTACTTATGTGATTGCCTTATTATTATCAGAGTTCTAATTTTTATTTTCTTCTAGGCAAGATAAAATCTATTTTCTCTAATTAAGCTTAATGTTACTAAATCTCAAATACTCAATATCACTATCCCTCTGATGTTTAAAGAAGTATTTTCAATTCAGTAGAAAATATTTGGGGAAATTTCAAGGTATAAAACACACATATCATCCATATCAATTTAAAAATTTATAGTTGGAGTTTTATTTTATCGAATCTTAATACATACAATCTTTCCAAATTAGCAAAAATATGTACATTCACAACTTGAATGCTTTAAGTTGGAAGAATAAAAGGACTACCACACTGGTATTGTCAACCACCTTATATCTGTACAGTTTACATTTTTCAAACCTACTTAAATACTTTCTCCTTTAATATTATAATACTCAGAATAAATAGGACAAATAGTAATTTTTGTCCTGGTTTTATAGATGAGGAAACAGGAACTATTAGGTTTCTAAAAATATGTTTGAAAGCATTTCCTATGTTTTATTTTGTAATAAACAAAAAGTTACCTGAATAAAGGCAGAAGAAGTCTGAACATGTTCTACACAATTGCCTTCAGGTGACACATACTGATAGCCTGGGATCTAAAAATTAATCAAACTATTAATATCTTACCTATAACACTACATAATTTTAAAAATCTTAGGCAAAGCACACAAGTTTTTGACAAACAGTAAAAACTCAGAAAATATCTCTATTAACTTTGAAAATTCATACCTATGATAGTTTCTTATCTATTAATTGTATCTTTCTTCTTAGAATCTACTGGTTGAAAATTTTAAAATCATCTGGTCTGACTTGATTGACTCACTGGATGGCAATGCAATTGAAAAATCAAAATACATATTAGATCTAACTTTTTTCCAAGTTTGGAAAGTATAAAATATATCAATTTAATTTGGGATTTCAGTCTTCAAGACCTTAAAACTCCATGTTCTTTAGCCACAATACTTAGGAAAGACAATTCAACTTCTCCTAGATGAAATAGAATTATTTGGCCTAGATTTATCAGCCAATCCATCTACCTATTATCTACATTGTATACCAAATATTTTTTTTAAATATGCTATCAGAAGGGTTGCTTCATCTTCTGGAGAAAAAGTAAATTTGTTCCTATTGCTCAGAGGAAGACGGTGGTCCATAAGAAGTATGCACAAGGATGGAGATTAAAGCAAGTTTTTCAAAGTTCCTATCTCCTACTCCTAATACCTGCCATGCCAATCTCTGGAAAGAAAGGTATGAAAACAGAAGTCTTCTTCTATTACTTGTCTTAGAAAACCAACCAGAATCACTCATGTACTTTTTATAGATATTCTGATGATAGACCAAGAATCATTCTGTAAAAATAATTTTTAAGTTGCATGAGAATTGCACAGTGGGGAAAAGAAATATGAGAGACCTGCTTAAAAAAAAACAAAACTCCTAATTTCTGCAGATAGGAAAATACATTCTAAGAGACAACGTAGAGCTTGCCCCATTTTGAGTTTGGATAATATCTTACTTTAATGAGCCTGTCTAAACAAAGAATGTTAGCTGATTGGTTATTAAAGGTAAAAGCAAAGTTGAATGCCAAAGAATCAATTATTTACCACATCCCCAAAATGATGGCTTGAATGACTATTGACTATTTTCCCCTTTAAACTATTTTATACATACCTGTCTCTTAGAGATCAGCAATACTACCATTACATAAATTTTTAAAAAATGAAAACTACAATAGATGACCACTAGCTCTGAATCATAAATGAAGATTCAAAGAATTATATACTATTAGGAGATATACATACTAAGTTTCTTCACTAGATTACATTAAAATTACATATAAAAGGAAACATTTTAATGAGTTTGTTCCCAAAATATGTATCAATCAAAGCAATCAGCGATAAACCTCCACCAATAGTTTAACTGCAAGTTATGGTTTATTTTTTCAGTTTGGAAAATTTAAATGTCTATTTCCCCCTTAATATATGTTGTACTTGCCCTATTAACAAACCAAATACCTTCACATATAGCAACAGAATAATTTTGGAAATAATAAAGGTATTGAAAATATGTGCCTGAACAGGTATGTAAAACTGATTCTGGGTTTGCAAATGGTCCATAGTCGCACAAGGTTTGTGTTGAAGTTTAGATGATGGTCGTTCTGATTTTATTCCATCTTGTAAGTAGCCTTCCTGTTCCACTTTTCTTCGCATAGTAGAATTCCAATGATTTTTGATAGAATTATCAGTCCTAAGAAGTCAAAATGTATTACATTTTAAAAAGAAAAAGAGGAGTCCACAAATTTTAACACTGTATAAACTATACAAAGTACTCAAAACAAATTTTTATAACTGGTGATATTAGATACTTTTTAAATTCTAAAGATAAAAATCTAACTCGAAAACTAAAATTTAAAAAATAATAAAACTCTAAGTTTCTTGAAGTAAATGACATAATTACTCATTAATTTATTTAAAATAAATGCCTACTATATGCCAAGCACAGTTCTAAGCACTGGAGATACAGCTACAGCAGTAAATAAAAAAAAAGGTCTCTGCTCTCATGGAACATAGACAGTGAGAGGAAAAGAAAAAAAAAAAAAGAAATAATAAGAAAAATTTAGCATAGTGCAATGTAGATAATTAAAGTAGGATAAGGAAAGTGGATGACTAGAGTAATTTTGATTAGGTGGTCAGGGAAGGCTTATCTGAGGTGACAGTGAAGCTAAGATCTGAATGACAAGAAAGAACCAGCCATACAAGAACATAGGAAAAGAGCATTCCAGATAAAGGGTACTTCAGTGAACTTGAAGATAAGACAACTGAACCTGAGGAGTAGAAAGAATAAAGAATGAAGAAAAGTGAACAAAGCCTGAGAAAACTGTAGGACACCATCAAACATACCAATATATGCATTGAAGGAGTTCCAGAAGGAGAAGAAGGGGCAGAGAAAATATTCAAAGAAATAATGGCTGAAAATTTCCCAAATTTAATGAAAGACATGAATATATACATCCAAGATGCTCAACAAACTCCAAACAGGATAAACCCAAATAAACCCACACCACACCATGTTATAGTCAAACTATCAAATTCTAAAGATAAAGACAGAATTCTGAAACCTGCAAGAGAAGAAGGCACATGTCAAATACAAGGAAGCCTCAAAATGATTAAGTGCCATTGGAAAACTTGGAGGCAAGAAGGCAGTGGGAAGACATATTGATTGGGAAGCGGATGTGGCTCAATCGATGGGGCTCCCATTTACCATGTGGGAGGCCCCGGGTTCGCTTCCCAGGGCCTCCTGGTAAAGGCAAGCCAGCCCGCGCGGCGCGGTGAGCTAACGCAGCAGGACGACCCAACAAAGGGAGACAAGTAGACACAGAAGAACACACAGCAAATGGACACAGCGAGCACAAGCATCAGGGGGGATAAATAAATAAATAAATAAAATATTTTAAAAAAAAAAGCTAAATTATTAAAAAAAAAAAAAACAAAAAAAACACATATTGAAAGTGCTGAAAGCAAAACATTGCCAACCAAGAATTCTATATCCAGCAAAACTGTCTTTCAAAAATAAGGGTGGGGTTAAGAGATTCCCAGATAAATAAAAGTTGAGGGACTTCGTCACTACTAGACCAACTCTACAAGAAATATTAAAGGAAGTTATGCAGGTTGAAAAGAAAGAACACTAGATAATCGACTGAAGCCACATGAGAAATAAAGCTCTCCAATAAAGATAATGACATGAGTAAATATAAATGCCAGTACTATTGTGTTTTTTCTTTATAACTCCACTTATTACTTCCTACAGGATCTAAAAGGCAAAGGAATAAAATGCAACGATAAAGCAATAGTTTTGGTCTCATAGTATATAAATATTTAATTTGTGACAAGAACTACATAAAGGTGGGGGAATAGAGGGTACAGGAACACAATTCATTATGCTATTGAAGTCAAGTTAGTATCAAAGCAAACAAGATTGTTTGGGGAGTTAAATTTAAGCCCATGGTAACCACAAAGAAAATATCAGAGAATATGCAAACTCATAAAGACAGAAAGTAGAGTACAAATTACCAGGGGCAGGAGGAAAGAGTCATAGGGAAAGTTAATGCAAACAAGTGTAGCATTTAGGTTAGGGGTAAAGAGAAAGTTCTAGTAACGGCTGGTGGTAAGGGTACCGCAACATTGTGAATGTGATTAATCTCACTGAATGGTATGCTTGGGAGGGGTTAGGATAGGAAGATTTATGTTGTATATACATTTCCACAATTTAAAAAAAAAAGAGAAACTAAGATGACAATTAAATGCAATACATGATACTAGATGGGATCTAAAAATGGAGGAGAAAAGGATCAAAAGGACATTATTGGGACATAAGAAAAATGAAATATAGAATATAAGTTTTATATCAATGTTAAAATCCTTGAACTTGTTCACTGCACTTAAGATGATTACATAAGTGAATATCCTTGTTTGTAGGAAATATACTTGGAAATATTATGAGTTCAAGGTTTATGATGTGTGTAACCTGATCTCAAATGTTCAGAAAATAGAAAGATAGAAGATAGAATGATATGGCAAAGGTGGCAAAATTTTTAAATTGGTGGATCTAGGTATCTGGGAAGTTGAGGGGGTATGTTGTAATTCTCTACATGGGGTTTGTATTATTTTTGCAACTGTTCTGTAAGTGTGAAATTATTTCAAAATACGAAGTTAAAAAAAAAAAAAAAAAGATGTATACGAAGGTAAAAACATCAGAAGTTCCTAGCCCAGGTTCAGGAACTTGGATAAAAAAATAATTAATACTATGCCTTAATTTTCTTATTTGTAAATCAAAGACAGCAATGTTTGCCCTGCCTATTTCACAGGTGTATTAAGATTAATTGAGAGTACACTGAAAAGTACTTTATAAACCATGAAGTACTATACATACAGAGAGTAAAGCAATAATTAAAGCCAATATGTATCTTTTGATCGAGGTATGCATTTTACTGAATTATTGGTCTACTAAGTACTAAATATTATTAGGAAAAATGTGAATGAGTGAAAAGTAAAGTATACTTAGTATACTTAGCACATATAACTGCTTCTGAGAGAAATTCTATTTTTTAGCCACATGAATATACTCTACTTTCATGGTTTGAATCATACCACAATTAAGAATTGAATTTTTTCTGACACATCTTCACAGCAGTTTAATTTAACCAGTGTGTTTGTTATTCTCTGGTCCTAGGCAAGGAATACAATATGAAAGAAATCTCTTAGATTTAAATTCCATTCCAACTGAGTTTGTACAAACAGGATCTACCTGACTGACACTAATATGTAGACATGATTTGGGGAGTGTATTAAATGTTCATATAATCTAAAGTTCTATCGTTTCATTGTACAAATTATTGCTATAAAATGTTTCATTAAAATGAAATTATATCCCTTAGCAGAGAATTTATTACAAATAGTTCCAAAGGGTTGCTTACGCAGACTAAATTTCAATTCTAAATAAAAGGAAAGCTACGGGGTATTTGCAAATATATTTAACAGAAAGGTAATAAAGATCAAGTACAGAAAAATGTATATATGTTTATATAAGCACCTTCCAGGAAGTAATTTGGCAATTTCTGCCCAACGATTTCCCAACCGTTTATGTGCTTCATAGATTATCCTGTCCTCCTCTTCTGTCCAAGAAGATTTCTTTACCTCAGGATTCAGATGGTTATGCCATCTTTCTCTACACTGCTTGCCTATTCTTCCTTTTAAATGTTTTGCAATTAAAGACCATCTTTTTGGTCCATATTTCTGAACTAATTCAATAACCTAAAAAACAGAAAAGCAAAGTTTAAAAAAGCATTATCTTAACAGAACACCATTTTAAGAAAGTCCATTAAATCCAAATTGTAACTAAATCTACTTTTTAAAGTCCTACTAATAATACTCCTTCAGCATTTGATGGGTTCAAAAATTGACTCTGAATTTATCTCAAATACAATTAAAGTGATTTGTAAGTTAAATTGCTTTCATACAAAATTAATTTGAAATGGTAAAAGAGTTGAGATGTGTGCATTTTTCACTCTTCCAACTAAAAACAAAACAAACAAAAAAAGATAAAACAAGCTTTAGCTGAAAGCCAAATAAATCATCTTGGAAGCAGAAAGGCTGAAGACTCTAAAGAGAATTATTGTTGTTCCAATTCTTCCTTTATCAAACTAAAAGGATACAGATAGCACTTTTTTTTTTTTAGGAGGTACGAGGGATTGAACCCTGGGCCTTGTACATGGGAAGAAGAAACTCAACCACTGAGCTACACCCACTCCCCAACAGCACATTTGTGTGTGTGTGTGCGTGCGTGTGTGTGTGTGTCAGTTTTTCTGTTTATGAGAAGTCCCAATCACTTTGTTAAGGAATGGAGTTAGGACTGCGATAACATGTCCTCAAGTTCCCAGTGATTCCAAGAGTTCCCTGCATTGCTACTTCATGCAACTCTAGCTTGCTGTCTCTTTCCTTCCATGTTTTTTTTTTTTTTTTTAAAGATACTTAGATTACACCAATATTACCCAACAGCACATTTTAAAATTTATCATTGGCCATCAATAAATCAGAACAGTACTGAGCCTTTTTTTTTTTTTTCCTGCTTTGAGTGTCAGTAAAGATGCTCTAATTCCCCAACTACATAAACAAATTTTATGCCATAAAAGGCATGATCTAAAGGGCAGTTCCTAGTGAAGGGCAGAAATTCTTTCATTCTTCTCAGACATTTATACCACAAAGAATTGCCTTGGCTTTTAAACCTTGAGAAACATGAGTCTCTGTTATCTATTTTATTTGGGGGCCCATTATTCGTTAAGAAGCAAAGTTAGAATTATTTCCTTACACATCAAGTTATCAGATGTAAAAGTAAAATTAAAATCCTTTTTCAAACTGTTAATTCAATCTTTTACAGGAAAATATACCCTAAATGTTGCTAACCTAAATTCTAAACCAAGGTGACTAAGCTGACAGCAAGTATTTTTCCTTCTGCAAACCAGACTCTCAGAAAGAATGAGCTACATATATTTTACTTGGCTTTCAATTAAAAAAAAAAAATTCAAGACATCCAACATTCAATTCTTATGCAAGCAGCCTTCAGAGAACAAAATCAAAGTGACTTAAACATATACTTTTTGTGTCAAAACATATTAGTAAGAAAAAATTAGTCTACCTACACAGTGAAAATAAAGAATATGAACATGTTACCCTCTGATCTTCTTCTTTAGTCCAGGGACCCTTTATCAATTCTGGATTTAAAACTTTCTGCCATCGATGCTGGCACTGAAAATCAGAACGATTCTGAAAGAATTTTTATGATTTAGTTACTGAACAACTGTCTACCAGAAATCAAGTCAGCCCAAAATTTAATCTTACAACGTTAAGAAACAAGTCTTCAAGAATAGAATACTATAGCAATCATTCAATAGCATCCTTTAAATATGTAAAATTTATTTTACATGATTGGGTACCAATTTTTTTTTAATTGAAGTCATCAGCATTGTTTAGACTACAAATAAAAACAATATATATTTGAAATTTAAATACATATCTCTGCACTACACCTTACAACACAGCAAGCAGCAAAACTCTAACACAAATACTGCCTTAAAGGAAAGGATCTAGGATTGGGGAATAAGAGGTAATAAACAGAAAACTACAAAAAGCAGATGTAAGAACCCAAACAGCATAATATGGATTCATATAGTAGAGCAATATATAATTCTATACAATTAAAAAGCCCCTAAAGGCATTACTAGATTATTACATGGTATTACGTGAATGTTTATAAATGATGACCATCCCCCAAGTTACAAAGAAAATCTTAAATATATCTATATATAAGATGTGCATTACATTTCAATTAAACATTTTATGTGTTGAAATTCAAAAGGAAATGTACTTGCCAGGATAAGAAAACCTTATGTGGAAATATTTCAAAGCCCCAAAATGATTAATAAATGAAAACTTATTGTAGTCAATTTGTGACCTAATTCCTATTATTATTACAAGGATAATAGTAATAATATCTAAGATTTCATTAGTGGTTCACAGTTTGTAAAGATATTAGTTCATATACAGGACTACAGATAATCTAGTATATAAAGGGTAGATGGAAATACTTTGTCTATCAATGGTTCTATCTTTGTACCTAATGGACTTCAAATTATTTATCTTCAAACTCAGCTCCTTCATTTATGACTTACAAACATCAATGCTGATCCAGTTTCTAACACTATCACTATCTTCAGAATAATCATATTGTTTCTGTATGTCCTTGTAGCATTTCTCTGTCCACCTCATTTGCTATTATATCATTGAAGATGAACTGAGAAAACTAATGTACATAACATTTCTAATAATTATTTAACTTCTGTTTATTTAGCACCTACTAATTGTAAGGAACCAGATCAAACATACTATAGGTTATTTCTAATTCTCACAACAATACTATTGAACAATTACTATCATTACATATTATAAAGAAGGTGTGAGTCAAAAAGAATAAGTGATTTTTCTAAGGCCAAACAGCTAATAGAGCTGACATTTGAACATAACTCATAATGACTCCAAAACCTATGCTTTTTGTTATTTGATCTCAATTTTCAGGTTATATTGAGAGGCATTGTAACAATATGGAAAGAATATAGGTGACCTGGTTTCTGAAACCCATAGTAGTTAATAGTGAAATTCAAATATGAATATTTTGCCTAACTACCAATAGTGTAGAGTAAGGAACAAATAAGAGTTGAGGTGAAAATACTCTGTAAATTATAAAATGACATACAAATAAATAGCGTGTGAGTAGTTGTATGGTGAAGAGTAAACATAATTTAAAATAATCATTAACACTTTAAAATGTAAGCCTTAGGTGGCAACACTTTTCAACAAAGTTTTTTCTGATTTGGCAGTTATTGGTTAGCTTCCAAAATAATTCAATATATTCACTTTCTCTCAGGATGTCTCAACATTTATCAGCAAATATTTTAAAGCTCAACTTTATAAAGATATTAGTTCATACACAGGACTACAGATAATTTAGCTCTTAATATCATCTTTGCTTTAGAGTAGTAATCTTTTTAAAGGCCTCTGAATAAACACATTACAAGAAAATAAGACTTTCTAAGCCATTAGCAACTACAGGTGGACCAGAACAATAGAGATGCTATTAGAAATATATAGACATATATTTTTGAAAAACATTAAATTTAATCCAATGGCCTAAATAGCCATGTTAGAAATATAATGTTTCACTTACTTGAAGATGACTAGCAATTAGAGTCCAATCATCAGTTCCATGTTGTTCAACCAATTTCTTTAACTTATCATCCTATTAAAACAGGTCTGAAAATTAGAAAGCTTTCCACCACCCCATTCCTATACCCCCCGAATATAAATCTCTCTCCATTCTGTCATATCTGGTAGCCATTTTTAGAAGACATGAAGCCACTATAAAATAAATTCCCCCATTTACTATTCTGTCTCTGTCAATCCCAACATCAACTGCTATTCAGGTCTCTGGTTGAAGAAAAAGAATGTGCAAGTTGGTTGGTGGATCACTTTTGATGTTTGTTTTTAAATGTCTTTCATATCGATAATAGTATTAATCAATAAATATAAGTATGAAATTAGTAATCCTTGTTAGAAAATGACCTCATCTCTTGTCCATTTTACTCTGTTCCAGAGTTTCTTCAATCCTTTTTGTTGTGGTACTTCATAATCATGATCAGCATACTGAAGGTCATCATCCTCATCCTCACTGTAAAAAGCACAATTCCTGAAATCAATAATTTTCTTTAAATCTGTAAATTCAATCATTGAACCTTTGTTTGCAATAATGACTGTAGAAGCCATTCAAACTAAAAGGCATATATCCAATTATATTATTCAAAGTGTAAAAAAACCAAGAGTCATACCATAGGGAAGAGCTATAAATTTTACTGATATCAGAGAGATGAGGCTGGCTATGCCACCAGGGGCCAAATCATAACCATGTTTGCCATGCTAAGGAGTTTCACCTTTATTTTAAAGCCAAATAGAGTTATAGAACTTTAAGGGAGCAAAGACAAATTCTTACTGGTGCTTTAGAAAAATTACTGGCAGGAGTGTAGAGAGTTGGAGGAATGAAGACGAATCTTTAATAATACTTAGATTAAGAAATTATTAGGGCTTGACTAATGGTAATGGTAAAATACAAACCATACTAGTTAAAAGACACAATGAAAGAAATGATTTATTAACAATTTTAACAGCAACAAAAGTTAAAATAAACAGAAATTTTTTTTGTGTACAAGATCAAGATATAGTGAACAACAAAACATTACTCTGAGACACAGAGGACTTGAACAAATAGAAGAACATCCAGACCACATTCTTGGATAGGAAAACAATCTTCTAGAGATGTCCATTCTCCCTAAATTAATTCATAAATTTAAATTAAATTAATAAAAATACCATTATACTTTAGGAGGGTATTAGACAAGCTAATAAAAATAAATAAGCAATAATAGCCAGAAAAGTTCTAAAAAATAGTAATGGGGATATTATTAGCACTACTCAATATCAAAATATACTGTAGAGCAACAGAATGGCACTGGCATGAGAAGAGATGCACAGATCAATGGAACAGAAAAGAACATTTAGAAAAAAGCCAAAACCCATAAGGGAATTTTGTTAATTATAACACTAGCATTTTAAATAACGGGGGGTAAATATGGATTTTTCTATAAAAGGTTAAGTTTAGACACTTGGCAACACATTCAGAAAACTAAAGTTTGGAGCCATACTTTATAACAAAAGAAATTCAGATAGAGCAAATATTTACATTTTTAATAATGAAACTATAACAGTACTATAAGAAAATAGGGACACTTTTTTTAATATATCTATCCTGTGTGGGAGAGATCTAAATGTGAGAAAAATCTAGAAACTAAAAAAGAATAAATGGATTATGGTAAGGGCAGTAGGAATGGAAAGAAGAGATCTAGGATGAGAGGCATTAAAAAGGTACAAACAAAAGGATTTTGCAACTGATGGATACAAGGGACATGGGAGAAGGAGGAATGATTCCAAAAGGGTGATTCCAAAGTTTTTGGCTTTGCATGCATAATTGGAAATATCTGCTGAAATAATAGGAGAGATAACTTTAGGAGGGAAAAGAGAAAGGGAAAAGTATAGTTTTCAACTAGCTGACTTCAAGGTACTTAGGAAATAAACAGCTGGGTAAGTCAAGAACAGCACTGGCCAATAGAAATATAATGTAAGCCATATATGTAACTTTAAATTTTCTAGTAGCCACATTAAAAAATAAAAACAAGTGAAATTAATTTTAGTAATCATTAATCCAATAAATTCAAAACAGTGGCATTTCAACATGTATTCAATATAAAAAATTATAAATGTTTTACATTTTTTTTTCTTACTGAAGTCTTCAAAATCAATGTATATTTTACAGTTATAATGCATCACAATTCAGACTAGCCACATTTAAGTGCTTGATAGCCACATATGGTCAGTGGCTATCATATTAGAGCAGAACTAGAAGGCAATAGGTCTTCTGCTCAGGTAAGAGATCTAGAGAGAAGACATAGTTTGGCAATTATCGGCATACAAAGTTGAGACTATGAGAACAGATGAGATGACCCAAAGAAAATGAATAAAGTGAGAAAGGGGCCAAAGTTAAACCTGAGTTTTGATTGGGGATGAAGAAAAAAAAGGTAATTTTAGAATATGAAGCCCTAGAAAAGATGGTAGGCCTTTATAATAACCTGAATTAGAGGATTTCGTTAACAATAAATCTGCCAGTCCTACTGCCATATATGCTTGATTTGTTAAACTATGCTGAAAATAGAAACACAGGTTTAACTAAAGAAATTACCTGTTATTTTCAGCCATTCCCAGCTACCAGAAATACCATTTGATTAACCAAGATTAAATTGTTAAATTAGAGATGCTTCAGGGTCCAATGACTCCCCAAATTTCTAAAAAGTTAACTAACCCCAGATAAAGCACCATATTATAGATTTCTGCCCAATTTGTACACATTCATAGCATCTATCCTTCCTTCTTCTTAATGCTTATCACACATTGGTAACATTCCCAACCAAAAGCAAGCTCCTGAGTGCAGAGACCACATTGATCATGCTCACCTCTCAGGACCAAGCACAGCACCTGCCACTCAAACATTTGTAGAATTAATGAATGACTTTCTTTACCCTTTCACCTCCTCCAGTGCTCTATACTCCAAAATTACCTAACTCCCTTCCAAACCAATCAAAACTTCCATCTTCTTCAATCCTCGATACATCTATTCTCAAGCAGATATGAGAAAGAAAACTTTTTTTTTTTTTTAAACAAATGAAAATACCTCTAGGAGGAGGTCAAAGGCATTCCCATTTGTTAATATGGACTTTCAAACTCCAGATGCACCTCTGAGTGGTGAAATTTTAAGAAGCAAAACCTGCTGAAACAGGCAAAGAAAATTCAGTAGAGAAGGGGTTGAGGGTGTCTACTACAGTGCCTAACTTTTTTAAAAAATGCCCCCAACATTATCCCTTCCTGCCATCCCAAACAGTCCCCAGTCATGCTTTTGTTTCTCCTCTTTCCTTCCCTCCCTTCACACTCAAGCATCTTCCACAACAGCATATTGGAGACTGCTTAAAAAGTAGGTTATTTTTAAGTCAAATCAATTCTTAACTTGGGGATTTCCCTGTATAAATGTTGAGTACTTATAAAAATATATATATTACATTAAATCTGTGTGAAATCCACCTTAAAGTTTTTATTAAAATCTTTCCTAAGTTTACTATAAGTTAAGGAAATGAATCAAAAAATGTTACTTTGGTCAAAAAGACTAGATTCCAAGGAGCAATTTTCCCCAAAACTTGCTCAATTTAACTTTAAAATTCTGCCTTGATTTTTAAACTACATACTTTGATTTGTGAGAAATTTCTATTTCTACATGAGGTTCCATTCTCTATTTTGCATTCAGCATGGTCATCAGTTTCAGACACAGAGTTATATAGCCCATTCAAATTCAGGAAGGTGGGTTTTTGAGTGGGTGTGAGGGCGCATTAAAATAGAAGAATTCTTAGAATGATCTCTCTGCCACTGGGACTTCCCTAGAGTCTATCTTCTTAGTTTTGGCATCAAGAATTTTCCTATATGTTTAAGTGACTGTTGAGAAGATGATGAAACTTTTAAATAAGTAAGACAGGAAACGATCCTAGAAACCCACCAATACCACTAGCTACAAGAGAAAGACAAGTGAGAATGCCTATAATTTGCTAAGAACAAAATAGAAGGGATAAAACCCCAAAAGGAACCTCACCAAAATTCCACTTTCACCATTTTCTACTTTTTACATTATTTTTTAACATTTCTATATTGTAGCAATCAGCCCTGGTAATACGTAGTAATTAAATAAAATCAGCTTCAAAAATGAAGTTAAAAAAAAATCGTTTTTTGCCTACAAGCAAAAAGGTAAAATCATTTCTTTAGTTGCAAAGCAAAAATAGAAGGGGAATTTGGTCTCTGAATTTCCAGTCCAGGACTGAATTTCCAGTCCAGCATCATTCTGTCAGTTTTCTTTTTGAAGTCAAAGAAAATGTTTATTCTATAAACATCTAATACACAGATAAAGTACTAGCTTCAAATGGAATTTCTAGATTATAAGTGAACAAAGTGATTAGGGTGACTATTAAACATTAAAATAAAACAGACAAAAACAATAAAACAAATAAATATATATA
>JAQZBX010043304.1:0-21721 GCA_029593785.1 Cabassous unicinctus | reverse complement strand
CTGTCTTTTTTCCTTTTTCTCCTCCTCCTTCTTCTTTTGCTTCTTCTGCTTCTGCTTCTTCATTTCCCTACCTCATTTCAATAAAGATTTAAACTCCGTTCAAAGCTTCCTTGCTGACAATTCTCTTGATGATTGAATGATAGTGCCACATTTCCATTTTTGCTGGCAGAACAATACCTACCTAAGGAATTCCCTCTAGGTATGGGTCAAATCTCAAAACAATTCATATAATTTTTTTATCTGTGCTACATAGTTAGGTATATTGAAACCCCCTAAAGTGATTTTTCACTGTCATAAAATGAATTTATAGTAGAGTTAGGAATTCATTCTAAATTCCTCCATTCAGTCATTCCTTTGGCTTGCAAGGGTATTTTTGAAGACTAGGGCAGAATATTTTTGCCATTGCTAAATTAAGATTTCATTTCAGTCACCTTCAGGTGCTTGGTTATTGCCTATTTATTATTATTATTTTCTTCTGATACAGCCTCATCTTTCACTCTCCTGCAGTCTGCACACAAGATACCAGTCAAGCTCATCTCTCATTAGTCTGTCTCTTAGCGCACATCTTTTACTCCCACCTCCCTGCTTTGAGTCAGACAGTTTCTCCAACCTGGGATACTCTTTTTGCCAGTTTAAATTCTTCCCATTATTCAAGACCTTATTCAATCTCTACAATTCCTCCAGGAAACTTTCTTCAATTACTCTAGCCTGTTCTGAACTCTGGTTGTATTGATAGTCAAGACCACAGTGAAGTGCTCTAATTACCTACAGGATGTCAGAACAGGGAGGGACTTTAGAAGTCATGGAGTCCAGTGCCTCTGTTCACAAAGAAGGAAACAAGCACAGGATGCAATCTGGGACGAGTGGCAGGACATGCACTTGGAGAATGGGTTGACACAGTTCTTGATGTGACACTGACGTTATCCTTGATGCTAATGATCTGGGTGCAAGTGGGAGTGATCGAGGGGGTGCAGCATTGAGAAGGATAATCTAGGTCAGACTCATACAGGGACCAAAATGGGATTGATAGCTAATAAGAGATGCACTGGTATGCTGGAGAGGATCTCTGAGGTTTTGGTGCTGGACTGCCCCACCAGCCACAGCAACGCTCTACAATGCTGGGACTTACACAGTGGCAGAATCATGCAGAGGCAGAGGGACAATGAGATACAGGCTCACTGGGCATGTTTCCTCTTTTAAAATCACTTTAGAGCAAGATTTTATAAGTAAATCATTCCAACATATTGAGAGATAATAATTAAAGAATGATTGAGATGCAACCGAATTTAAAAAGTTGTAGAGATGGAATTTCAAGTAGAGGAAACAACGTAAGGAAAAGCCATGGGAAATAATATCCTTTGGTGTAAAGGAGGAAGGGGAGGGCAGATTAGACTTGGACAGAATCCTACCAGCATGGTCTCAAGGAGGAAGCTAAGGGAATTGGAATGTGTGTTTAGATCAATAGAGAGCCATTGAGGAGAATTTGACAAAAGAATGTTAGAGTCAAACCTCTCTTTTACTCTGGGTGGACTATGTATTGAAGGGGGACAGAATGATGCCATTTTTGATATGGTACAAGTGAAGCAATATCCAATTCTCTACTCCTGAACCAGTTTCTTTTTGGCTTTCATGATATCACTTTGCTGGGTCTCCTCCCACCTGCCTGGTGCCAGCTTCTCAGGCTCATTCCCAGCTCCTCTCTTTGTACTAATGCTCTGTCTAGAATCCCTCTTTCTGTGGTATCTCTGGTCTTTCTTTAAGTGATTCCATTCATTTCTATAATTTCAGAGATTATAAATAGTTCTAGAGACTTGCTATTTTATACCTTCACACCTGGATTTGCCTCTGAACTCCAGATTTATATAAATAACAATACAATATACCCCATTAACATACTCAGTTGCAAATTTCTATAGGCTTGGTAAGCCTTGATATCCCTTCCCCCAAGACTTTGCTGTGACATTATCATTTTAATAACGATTCCATTAGCCGTCATAAGCCAGAAACTAACAAGTTATCTTTAATTCCTCCCTCTTCTTAATTCCTTGCAGCCAGTGAGGTAGATTGTCTCTACCTCTAAAATACATCTTCAATTGGTCCACTTCTTTTCTGATACTTACCTAGTCCAAATCCTTCTCGTATTTCTTCTATATTGCTTCTATAGTTTCATAACTGGTCTTCCTCCTTCCTCTCTGGCCCCTCTCTAATCCATTCTCCATACAACAGTCAGAATAACCTTACATAACCATAACTATACCATTTCACAATAGTGCTTAAATCACTTCAACAATTTCCCATCACACTAAAGATAAAATCCAGACTTCTTACCACAAGCTACAACGCCTACATGATGTGGGCTATCATGTTGGCCCTTCATTCTCACTGAGCTTCATCCACACAAACCCCATTTTGGATCCTTTTGACAACTCGGCTCTTTACTGCCTCAGGACTTCAGCACATGCTGTACCCTCTGCCTCGGGTGCTTATCCTCTGGTGTTCTGGTGCTTCTCATGACTGTTTTTTTCCTAAACCTCAGGTTTCAATCACACCTCATCTTTTAGGGGTGGACTTCACTGAGCACCCTTTCTAAGACTGCTTCCCATCCTCCATGCACAGACATCATTTTTACTCTATCATATCATTCTGATTTTCCCCTTCAGGGTACTTAGGAGATCCTATATTTATCTTATTAACTTGTATATCAGCTGTCTCTCCTGACTATGATATAAGTTTCATGAGGGCAGAGATTCATCTATTCTGTTCACAGGGACATAAATCAGAGCCTCACACAAAGGAGCTGCCCACTAAATACTTATTGAATGTCTTAGTAAGCTACAGATTTCCATTTTAGACGGAACCATGCCAACAAAACTTCTGCAGACACAATAACTGCTTTTAGCTAGAAACATGAAGCTGAACATGAAAACAGCAGAAGTGACTTCATGCTTCTTCTATTTATTTTCATATGACTTCAATAAGTTTGTGTTTAAAACCTCAGGCAAAACATTCACCAAGTAATCCTGGGAGCTGCTGCTAAATGGAAATGTACTAAAAGAGGGAAACACGCTAAAGCTTAAATCAAAAAAGAGGCTCAAGATTTGTCTTGTAGAAGTCATTTGCCAAATGTTGAATCGCAAAGTGCTTTGTAAGGGGTCCCAAGGTTAATCTAAAGGGACCCAAGGGACTGTCATTTTATTTACTACTAGAACTCAAATGAAGTCCCCATAACTCAAAAACTTACCTGTGTTTTCTATTCTATTAAACATCACCTCATTCTTAAATTCTTTGGGGAATCCTTCTAGCCTTATTCTTGTGGCTTACCTGGATGCTGAGGGGACATATCTATGGAGGTTAAGCCACACTATAAGGGACTGGCAATGTCCCTGTTCACAGGTTGTACAGAGCCCCATCTCTTCCATCAGGTTAATACTCTGTGGGTAAGGAAATCTCTTTTTGTCCTCTGGAGTAGGCTTGTTATAAGAAGGACCTAGGAGATGACTGTCTTAATTTAGGCTTAATTTAGGTATAGTGGAAATAGAGATGTGCCTTGTTTTAAATAATATGTTTCTAACCTGTTGAACATCTCTGGATTCAACACAACACTGAGATGAAGGCTATTTATGTCTCTTCCTTCATAGCAAGCAAACTGTAACTCTGATATAATATGAAACAAAAATCTTACACCAGAAAAGTTAATTTTTCCTTATTTCTTTTTCATAAAAATTTTATTATATTATTAATTTTAACACTTTAAATACATAAAGTGGAGTGCTTGGCATAATGTACATAAATTGGAGTACTTGGCATAATGATAAGTTATGTATCTATCTCTCATTATATAATTATCAGCAACACATGCCCACTCTTGTTTCATCTTTTCCAATGCCAATTCCTCTGATCCTCATAAACAATATTGAAGCAAATACATACTGGTGAAATGAAATCTTGTTTGGAAATACCGTTTTATTTCAGCAGTAAATTTTTCAGCGGTATGCCTTAAAGATATAAAAAATAAAAAAAGCACAATACTTTTGTCCCACCAAAATAAACTAACAGTAATTCTTTATTTTTTTAAAAGATTTATTTATTTATTTATTTATCCCCCCCTTGCTGCTTGCGCTGCTGTGTCCATTCGCTGTGTGTCTTCTCCGTGTCTGCTTATCTCCCCCTTGCTGTGAGGTCCCGCTGCATCAGCCCACGGCGCCACGCGGGCTGGCCTGCCCTCACAAGGAGGCCCCGGGAAGCGAACCCGGGGCCTCACACATGGTAAACGGGGGCGCCATCGATTGAGCCACACCCGCTTCCCAGTAATTCTTTAATAAAAAAAAAATTAACATGGTTTTAAACAAAAGGAGGAAATCATATTTCAATGTAGAGCTCATAGATATTTAGAAACAAAGGTTTTCTTCTTCCATGACCTCCTAAATTTTATCCATCTGTTTCAGTTAAGGCCTAATAAATACTAATATTTATAACAATAAAACACACTATTTTAGTATATAATTTTGACTCCATAATTTCATGGAGTTTGTGTATTTTCCATCATTGTGGAAATACTTTAAGTCCATTTCCTGGAAATTAGTGGATGTCAATAGCTATTGAGTTGAATTGGATGACAGTGTGAGGGACTCACAGAAGTACATAGTTATAGGGAGTCCACAGAAGGCAGCTACATGTAGTCATTGTGGCCAGTAAGTCGGTAAACTTTGTAAATGTGTTGGTATGAAAAAGGCAAAAAATGCTGAGAGATGTGAATTGTAACAAGAGGCTAAAACGATACAACTAACCTTCTAAATCATCAGCAGGAAAAATATTCCAAAAGAAGTCATCATATTTTTAGTATCACCAAAAATCTAGAAGAGTGCTTGTTATATAGTAAAGTTTTATAAATATTATTTTATATGTTTGCAGTTCAATTTGCCTGGAATTCTATAAGAAAAATTTATAGATTGATAAGCTGAAAATATCTTTATAGGAGCATAAAATATGGTGGTAGAAGAATTGCCATATAAAAATTTTTAAAATGCATTTTTCTTTAGTATTCTATAATTGGACTTTACTTTCTCTCTAAGTCCCTTTTCCTTTATTTTAAGTCAGAATATTAAGATATAATTTATAGACAATATAATCCACCCTATTAAAATGCACAGTTCAATAAGTTTTGACAAATGTATACATTATGTAACTACCAACAAGATAAACATAAAAAACATTTCCATCACATCAAAAAGTTCCCTCATGTTCCTTATCAAACAATTCTTTCCCTGCATCTTAGCCCCTGGCAACTACTGATATAATTTCTCTCCTTGTATTGTTACCTATTCTATAATGTCATATATAAATGCAAACATATAGTATGTAGACCTTTGTGTCTGGATTCTTTCCCTTAGCCTATGGCTTTTGAGATTCAACCATGATGTGTGTATCAGTAGCTCATTCCTCTTTATTGTTTAGTGGTATTCCACTGACTGGATATATCACAATTTGTTTATCCTTTCACCAGCTGACAGACATTTGAGTTATTTTCTTTCCAGGGTATTATGAATTATTAGTTAGAATATAGTTAATAATTCAATCTGCTTTTTGTTGAAATTTGAATCATCCCATTTTATCCTTAGGAATGTTCATCCTGTAGCATTCCCTGTAAAGAGGCGTCACTTCTTTGGTTTTCTCCATCATACTGACTTGATTAAGATGTAACCATATCCTCGTCCTATTTCCAGCTCAAATTCCATGTCACATTCTTTGCAAATGTTACATACATTTTTCAAGTTTTGAGGTAATGGAGTTCTCTTGCTGTGGTGATTTGTAACCCTACATAACCCAGAAAATCATGTTCTTAAATCTAATCTGTTCCTGTGGGTGTCAGACCATTATAAGTAGGATCTTTTGATGAGGCTACTACAGTTAAGGTGTAACCCACCTCATTCAGGATGGGTCTTAATCCTCTTACTGCAGGTTTTCATAAATGGAATGAATATTGGTAGAGAAAAAAGCCATGGAAGTAAGAAAGTGAAAGCAACAAAACCAGGAAGAGAAGGGAGAAACCAGCAGGTTTCGCCATGTGCCTTGCCATGTAGCAGAGGAGCCATGGCTTGCCAGCAACCAGTCTTCAGGAAGAAATCATTGCCTTGATGATGCCTTGGTTTGGATATTCTCACATCCTCCAATTGTAAACTAAGAAATTCTCATTGCTTAAAGTCAACCCATTTCATGGTATCTGCTTTGAGCAGCCTGGGAGACTAAAACACTTGGCATCTCTCTCCTTCTGTTTAAAATGCATGCCATTTCAGGACACCATGAGTTTGGTGGGATGTTTGCAGTTCACTTTGCCTGGAATGCTTAAATAGCCAGGGCTTGGACCAGGAGGTGCCATGCTGAATGCTCCCTGGGCTACACCCCAGGAAGCATGCACAGGTCTGGAGTCTTCCAAGCTATCTTGTGGTTGCAGTGCCTCTTCCCTTCCCAGAATATTAAGTGAGGGTGAAGGTAGGCTAGGTAGGATTTAGACCCTTTCTGAGAACCTCATTAATGTTGAAACTCAATTTTCCTTCACACATTCCCCTCTAACCTCCATCAGAAGAAAAGTACATTATTTATCTAGAATGTGATCAAGTTACAGGAAAGAAATAAAATTTTTCTGCCTTGCATTTGGGAATGAGATTTTGGAATTTCAATGATAAGAATTTTCTTGGTGACTGGCTACCATGTGGCAAAGCCAGACATATACTTCTGATATGGCTCAGGTCACAGAATGAAATATGTGAAAACATGTAAGTTAACACTCTATTCATTTTCTTGCTAAAAAAATAGATAAACAACTGGTGATGATATGGCTAAACTATATTGGGTTAATATACAAAGTGTGTTTACACATAAAACTCCATTTAACTCACCCTGTACCCTTTTGAAGTAGATTTTTTTATTGCCATTTGACAGACCAATTACTGAGTTTGTTAATGGTGGAGCCTGGATTCAAAACATTGGCACTCAGGCTGCAGAACCTGAGATTTTAATCCTAAACCATTAAGTTACACTGCATCTAGAGACCTGTATATAGGAATCCCATTTTTTTCCCAAATTTACAATACCATCATTCAGACATCTTGGTGATGATATGGATTATCTTCATTTCCTTTTTCTTTAACCTCAGATGGACATTTTTCTTTTAAAAAATAGAAAAATTCTTCTATTTCATAACGCATGATGAATAGCAGCAAAATTTTGAAGAACAAAAGAAAGAGTTGCTAGAATATTTGTACATGTGGAGAAGAGCAGGAAAGAGATATTATCTTGAGACCAATAAAGTAAATGTCAGACTTAAAGCAGGTCAGATTATCTGTGTCCAGGCTTCCTTGTTTACTGAGAAAACATCAAGCAGGCTTGTAAACAGACTGTGTGTTTCTGTTTGTGAAGTCACAGAAATATGATAACTTATAAGACAGAGAGCCAAAGAGGAAGACACAGACACAAACACACACCCCCACATACATAAATACAGAGAGAGAGAGAGAGAGAGAGAGAGAGAGATGATCAAGTCTGAAAGGAAAATTGTTTGATTGTTTGATAGGAGATAAACATCTGACTAGAAAAGCTTTTGGTGTGTTTGTTTGCTTTCTTCAGTGTGACTGCTTCTAGGCTTCCCCAAAAACATCCACTTATCTAGAACTTAGAATGTGTACAGTGTTGAGATGCTCATACCATGACATCAATTGAGAAGGTATGGTCTTATTTTCATTCAGGGCTTGTCTCAAGGCATGAAAGGAAAAAAAAGAAAATGAGAAATGTGAAATGGTCATCAGATATAGAAAAGACTATGCCAGTGTGGCAATTAGAAAAGAGTGTGAGAGCTTGTAACGGGAGTGGAAAACCGTTCTTTACCTTTCAGAGATAGACTCTCACTGAGAGTGCAGAAGTAAACAGGCACTTAAAGCACCAGTCAACCAGAGTGCTATATCTGTGAAAGACATTATACTATAAATTGGAACTATAATGTAAAATATCATTTATATCTAGTGTGGTTGATTTTTTTAAAAGCATCTTTATGGAAGCCAAAATACAAGAGATCCCAACTACTTTTAATTGAAAATACTTCTTCAGACACTCTATGCTTACCTTGGGAGTTTTTATTTGGTTTGAATATCCATCTTTTCCCCACTCTTCCATCATGTAGCTCAGTAGAGTTATTGCCCCCTAACCTGGGGATAGGGGATGCACATGACTCAGAGTGAAACACTCAGAAGATTGTGTTGTCCCTGGTTTCATATTGGGGAAGTATCTCAGTCAGAGACAAGGAGATTCAATGGGACTGGTGCTGATGATTCTTGCAAAAATATCAGAAATAACACTTGGGGAAAAGAGGAAATGTGTTACAGTAACAGAGAATTTATAAGCAAAGGCAATGAATTATTATAGATAGGCACTTATAGGCTGTGGGCCAAGCTGTAGTCTGAATTAAGAGCACTGCAGAAGATAAACTATGATATTGAGATAGAGGTGGTTGGGGTGGAGGCTACTTTCTCTAAGGTTTTTCTGAAGACGTGATATTTGCCTTGGGACCTAGTGGGGAGAAGTAGCTGGTCATGGGAAGGTCTGAGGATGTAGTGTCTCAAGCAGGGGTAGCTGCAAGGACAGAGGTCCCAACATGGAAGTAAACTCAGTGCTGAACAACCAGCAGGAATTTTGGTGTGGCTGGATTATGGCGATTAAGGAAGAGAGTGAAGCAGATGAGATTAATAGCAACCCTGGCTGTATGAGTTGGCCTGGCACTTACCCCAGGCTCTGCTGTTCTTCTGTTGAACATAATCAATTTCACAGAACACAAATATTAGACAAGGTCACTTTGTAACCACATGTGGAGCAAGACAGAAACAAGAAAATTGTGTAATTGTCTGAACATAGATAAAAGCAAGAACCCTGTCCAACCCACAAACAAGATAGACACACAGCTATCTTTCCTGGCTAACAGGAGGGACTTTTCCCTCTTAACCAATCAATTTTAACCTTGTTTTGTTTCCCTGCCTCCTTGATATGATTCATTTAGATGCCCAATCACAGAATTATCTCTAGCTTGCTGATTGCATCTGACCTAAAACAAAGCCATGTTTCCTTGAATACTCTTCAAAATCCTAATATCAAACCATATCTTAAAAAAGTCCTTTTTAACACCTTCTTACTGAGACATCCAGGGCTCCCATGATATCCGTTCTTCCTTATTTCAACAAGCCCATAAACCCAACTTCAAACCCAACAGGCTGGTTTCTTGTGGTCTGGCTGGAGGGCACTGAGAAGATACTGTTGAGGGAAGAGATCTGCTGGAGTTGGAGAAGGATTTGAGAGCAGTGAGCAGCAGCTTGTCTTATTAAAATTGTGATGAGCATATTTTGCTATTGTTAAGAGAAGATAATCAGAAAATTGGTAATAGATATATTGATAGATGGAGAGATGGATGATATAGATAGACTGATGATAGAATGATAGGTAGATAGATGACAAATATATTATAGGGAGAGAATCTTGAAGAAATTCGCTGCTCCCCTTTCCCACCTTTATTTTTCCTTACCTTTATTTTGCATCAGAATTACCAGGTGACCTTTAGAAAAACACAACAGAACAAAACTTATTGTGTCGATCCTACCCCAGAGATCCCGATACAATCGTCTTGAACAGGGTCTCAGACATCTTAGTTTTCAAAAGCCGCTGAGGTGATTCTAATGTGTGGCCAAGGTTGAAATCCACTGCTACAGAGGCAGAAGCTAGTGTCGTTAAAGCTCAATGGGCCCCTTACAAACTGTAATTTCAAGCTTTCTACAGATCTTTGAGTGGCTAAAGAAGCAAGCAGTTTTTTAAGAGGACGGACACACAGGATTGGGCCAGTTGCTTCTTTCTCAGAGCAGGGAAGAAGATCCAAAGCACTTTGTGTAATATGGAGTGGAACGCCCTCTCCTGTGATCCTTCCCTTGTGGGTGGATCACACTTTTTCTGGGAATTATTGCATGTGCTTAGGTATTGCATGACTGCTCTAGTAGTTAAGGGTGGAACTCTTAGTAGGAAAAGGAATCGTATTTCCCACTCATACAGGCAGAAAGAACTCAAAAGTTTCCTTGTCTGCCCTCAGCAGTGAGTTATGTTTTCTCCCACATGTGCTTCATGTATTTCCTTTAGATTCTCATCCTTCACTGAAGCCTGGAGCATCTCTCTAACACTGTGTACGGTTGTCACGGAGGCAAATGACTCAACTCCACAGGGCAACTACCACAAGCTCCACATTACACATTTAAGGCTGTCAACACAGGTGACCTAGTTGCCTTTCGTTCCCAACAATAGTGAATGGGTGTGTTTGTGTCTCCATATCCATAATAATTTTGAGTGTTGTGATTCTTTCACACTTTGGCAATGAGAAAAACTGTTGGGGGGTGGGATGGTTGCATTGCTAATTTACATTCATTAGCTTATTAGTGAAGCTGATAATGTATTGGCCATTATATTTTTCTGTGTGAATTCCCTTTTTCTTCCTTTGCTTCTTTTTTTGGTAGGAATTTTTTTTTTTTTAATAATTAGAAAAAAACACATGCATATTAAATCTACTAACACTCTCATTTCACAAATATTGGGAATAAATTTACTCTTCTGTATGCAATTGCTTTGATAGCTAATTGCATTATTTATGGTGAGGAATTTGGGTCATATTTTTTTATATAATTACTACTAGTAATATTTTCCTTTACTGTTTCTGTCTTTGGGTCAGACCTTTAGTAGCCTAAGATTATAAAAATACTGTTGTATGTTTTATTGTTATGATTCTATGGTTTCATTTTGAAATTGGGAAATATTATGCCATTTAAAATTAAATTTAGTATACAATAAAAAGCTCAAGTAGACTATGAAAAATATTTGCAATGTGTATTTGAAAAGGGAATAGTTTGAAAGATATTTGATATTTGATTTCAAAATGAAAAATGTAATAATAAATATACCAATAGATAAGTAGGCCTAGGATATAAATAAGCAATTAGAAAAAGAACGAATTCATTCACTCATTTATTCATTGATTCAATAAATACGTGCTACATATTCAGTATACACTTGACACTGTATTAGATATCAGAGTGGATAGCAGTACACATTCAGGTTCTCTGGATATATTCCCTGGAATATATTTTGGTAAAATCTTTATGGACTGGGATCTGGTTTAATGTCATTTGTTTTTGAAAATGTGTTGTAAGGAAGCAATAAACATAAAATAACTTGATTACAGCTGTACAATACAGCTATTAAAATGGTATTTTAGAATTATATTATTGTATTTACCTGCACAGAGATGAAAAGTAGTTTATAAAGATAGGTGCATTATGACCTTAACAAACAAACACACAGTCAAAGATCCAGAAGCAAAAAATAGTTCTGGAAGAATATACAACACCTCTGTGATTGCCTACAACTGATGAAATTATGTTTTGTTCCCCCCGCACCTTAACTTATATATTTTATTTTTTTCTACAGCAGGTATTGTGCAATAGAAGAGAAAATCTGGTAAACCTACTTCTTTCCTTCATTTTTAAATTTATCGTTTGTATCTTAGGAAGATAATTATATCTACTCAGGTAAGCAAGATTGCTGCTAATTATCAGTCTAGCGTAGAATAGTGAATTTATTCTATACAAAACCTTGATTTTTTTCTGATACACCATTTTAATGGATAAGTGATGATGACAAGTCTAAAATTAGTGAGTCATTCAATAGTGTAGTTTTAAATTATTAAAATAATGCATTACTCACAATGATTCTAAGTGAAGTAAGTCTTCCAATGTCAAGCAAAAAATGGCATTGAATTCCGGTGGCATAATATGCAGAAATCTTTCAAATTATTTAATGATTCGTCTAACCTTGACTTCCACAAAGACAGAGATAACTCCACGTAAGATGACATTTTTGGAGTCTGGATAATATCAATATTACCAGACGGTATGTGTCCAGTAATAGACAAACGTAAGACTGAATTGGTTTATTATTTATAAAACCAGATAAATTAATTTGATTCTGTCATAACACTATTCCCAGTGGTTGTGAACTGTTTGAGGATTTAAAATCATAGCTGTAATCTAATATCCGTGGCTCAATTTGTCTTTGTTGAATGAAGAATGAATGTTACATGTGCCAGAACAAAAAGAAATTATCAAGTTTGATGAAAGCCAGGCAGAGGTCATGTGATGTGTTTGCCATAATCTCCCTTTATTTCTTTTGTGCTTTATTTTATTTTCATTGAACTTTTTTTTTTTTTAATCATATTTGCATGGTTCACCCAGTTCAGGTATATTCATGTCACAGAACACAAAAGGATTTGGGATATTGGCTGATGGTAAGGAAGTTAGGTTTGGTGCTATTCTGAACATATGTTAACAGAAGAGTGGAAAATCCATTAGTCCACTAATAAGCACTGCCTCAAACCCCTATATGTCCACTTTGATATATAGAAATCTAATTTTTAAATTTTGTAACAGACAAGATTTGATGGTTAAGCTAAAAGTCATTTCCAATTCTTATATGCATTGCCTTTCTCCCATGATAGAATATGAAAACATGAGATACTGACATTTTCATACCATTTTGCAGCTGGGGGGAGGGATGTGACTCAGTTCTAGACAATAACATTTTTCTGGGAGTTTCAGAAACACCTTTGTCTTCTTGGTTTTATGCCCCCTTCATTCGGACTTGTCTTGGACACAGCACAATGTCTGGGTCCCTGGCAGCCATTTTGAAATGGGAAAACGACACACACGAGGGACGAAATGCATCAGGGTATGGACGACAGAGAGGAGAGATAGTGGCAGCTTATTGATAACCTTTGATAGCATTGCTGGGCCAATGGAACCAACATCACCAACTACCTCCAGATATTTTTATGCGAGCATAGTAAACTCGTATTTAAGCCACATTTTGTCAGTTTTTGTAGCCTATATTTGAATACTTTCCTAATTGATACCTTTTCTTACATTCATTTACTCAATACATATTTGGGCATCTACGAGGAGCCAAGTATTTTACCTGACTCTCTATTTGTGATGAGCAGTCACAGATCTGATCCCTTATTTCAGGAGTGTTACAGTCTCTAGGAGGGTGCCAGTTAATATGAAAATTATCACCTGGAAAATGAAGACACAAAGAGAACTTATTGCAGAGAGGTAGAAGAGACCAGTGGAAACCTGCAAGCCAGTTGACAAATGGCCAGCTGGGAAGAGAGGGAGAGGGGAACCTTCCAGGCAGAGGGTCGTATATGGTCAGGAATAAAGGCTTTGACCAGGAAGAAGCCTGGAAATTTTCCAGAACTGAAAATGAAGGCAGTGTTGCTAAACAACACACAATTTATAATCTAGTTTTGATGACAAGACTGAATTCATTAAACAATAGGAAACAATTCTCATGAATGCATTCTCAATACAAATAACATGGAGAGGTAGAGGAGAATTTTGGTCTAAGTGGCATCCCAGATGGGGATAAGCACATATATTCACCTACCTTCCTTAAAAAGAATCCTGTGAAATGAGAGCAAAGAAGAATGAAAGAAACATATTCATAAAACACTGCCTATAGGTGAAGTAATATGAGCAGACAGCAGAAGATTATATAATAGGTGTTTCAATATCATGCACCTAACTGACATATAATAAAATTATAGTTTATTTTTAATAACTTCATGAATTTTACAAATTTCTTGTGTCTTCATTCTAGCAGACTGGAGGTGTAGAAAGGTGGGCTTAACCTGCCAGTTAATACTAGGTTGAGTGTAACATAAACACAGAAGAGGGCACTGATAGTAAGTATACAACTAAAAGAAATACCACCAATTACATATACTTAAGTAACAATGACCCTGGTAACAAAAATAGAATAATAGAAATACCCTAGAAACCTCCTCATGTTGCCTTCCAGTTATTACTCCATATCCCTGCATTCTAGACAACTAACATTTTACATTAATTTTCCCTGCTTTCGAATTGAAAGAAATCATACAATACTTTTTTTTTTTTTTGGTCTGGATTTTCATGTTTTTATATGTTGTAGTAGCTCATTTATTTTCACTGCTGTATAGTATTCTAAAGGATGAATGTGTGGCAATTTATTTATATATCCTACTGTTGATGGGTATTTCAATTGTTTCTGGTACTCAATTGCAATCATTCCTAGTAATTGGCTATTATAAACAATGATGCTATTAATGTTACCGCAAATATATTTTGCACATGAATGTATGAATATCTTTTGGACATTGTGTTAGGATTGCTGGATTATATTGACTGAATACCCTCAATTTAGTATAAACTACTAAACTGTTTCCAAAGCGCATTTACTAATTTACCTCTTATCAAGAGGGGTGAGATTCTAGTTATTACTGCATCTTTTTCAACATTGATATTGTCAGTCTTTTTCATTTTAGCCATTCTGGCTTATGTTTAGCAGTATCTCAGTGTGGTTTTAATTTGCCTTTCCTTGATGACTAATGAGATTGAACACATTTCATTTGACTGTTGTCCATTTGTATATATCATTGTGTGTGGTTTCTATTCAGAAAACTTGCCCATCTTCCTATAAAGTTTTTTGTCAACTTGTCAATATGTAGCTTTTTATTTTTAGTATTCTGGATAATAGCCTGATTTTGGTTATACATATTATAACATATTTTCCATGCAGTGACTTGTCTTCACATTCTCTTGTGAAGATCAGTTGTTTCCAATTTTAGGGTAGTCTAATTTTCAGACTTTTAATTAAAGATTAGTACTTATTTGGTATAATTTTATAAAGTTTTGCCTATGCTAAGGATAGAAAGGTATTTTTCTGTTATCTTCTATAAGTTTTAGTTTTTCTCTTCACATTTAGATTTATAATTCATTTGGAATTTATTTTAGGATATGATTGAGATGAGGGTCAAAATTATTTTATTTGTCCATATAATAATCCAAATCACTTAGAACCATTTTTTGAAATGCTTTTACCATGCCACCTTTGATTTAAATTCCTTTCATGAGGGAGTTTGTTGTCAGACTGTGCATTTTGTTTCATTAGGCAAGTGCCACAATGTCTTAATGGCTGTAGCTTTTATGTCCTGATACCTGTTATTGTAATTCTTCAACTTTGTTCTTCCCCAAGTATATCTTGACTCTCCTTGGAATTTTGCATTTCCATTTAAATGTTAGACTCAGTTTATTATTTTCTACAACAGTAGGAACAAGCAATCAAACATTGCTGGGCTTTTTATTAGGATTACTCTGAATATAGATCAATCTGGAAATAATTGACCTCTTTCCAATACTGAATTGTCCAATTCATAAATATAAATCTCTTCTTCCATTCATTTAGGTATTTTTTAATATCTCTCAATAATGTTTTATAATTTTCTATGTAGAAATTTTGAACTTCATGTGTTCAATTTAGGAATAGATATTTGAATTTTTGATGCTGCTATAAATGGCGTTGAGGTTTAAAGTTCATAGTCCAATCTTTGCTTAGAGTAATCTTGCTAAATGTATATATTAAGTCTTACACTTTTATCTAGGTTTCCTAGGTTTTATATGTACACAATCATCTTATCTACATTTTATTCCTTATTTTCCATTCTTTATACCTCTGATTTATTTTCTTCCTATTTTGCATTGGCTAAAATTTCTCAGATGAAACCTTTTAATACTGTTTGTGGTTTTGTTTGTAGATAGTCTCTGTTTTCCTAAGCTACTATGACAAATACCACAGACTAGTTTTGGCTTAATAACAGGAATCTATTGGCTCATGGTTTCAAAGCTAGAAGCCTTGGTTCTTCCTGGGTTTGGTAGCAAAATGGCTGCCTGGCAAGCTTAGGTTTCTTGGCTTTCCCATCAAGTGGCAAAATCCTCTCCTTTCTCTTCCGGGTTCCAGCTGATTTCTCACTCCTGGTTCCTCCCTGACGCTTTCTCTTACCATGGCTTCCACTAATCTGGATTAAGACCCAACTTCAATTCATTTGGGCCCCACATTGATTTACAATAACATCTTTAAGAGAGTCTATTTATAAAGGATTCACACCCACAGGAATGAGGATTTAGGAAAGCCAAGGACCAAGGATCTCTGCAACCAGGCCTAGAACACCCTATGGGAGAAAGCATCCCCTTTTTGTTGCCTTGATTTTGGACTATCTCCTGGTAACCATGAGCCAATGAATTCCCATTTTTTAAGCCAACTTATTGCATGGCATTTGCTTTAGCATCAAGGAAACTAAAACAATGTCTAAATTGGGGTACATGATTCAGTCTACCACAGTCTCCATCATATTAAGGACCTTCCCTTCTATACTTAATTTGTTAAGCTTTATTTTGAATGAATTAGTTTCTAAGAGTTTTGTTTAAATTTAGTTTTTATTTTATCATATGCATATCACATATCACATTCTGTGAATGTGAAGTACATTTTTTGTTATTCAAATGTTAAACACATCCTGGAATCAAAGATATTTAGATATTCCTAGATTTGAATTGCATAGGATTTGTGCTATCTATAGTTGATAGAGAAATCAGGATTTCAATTTCCTTTTGTTTATGCCATTTTCAGGTTTTAGTATCAATGTGATGTTGAAATCATAAGAAGATTTGGGAAGTATTTCCTCCTTTTCTGTTCATTGGCAGAGTTGGCATGAATTTGGTATTATATCTTTCTTAATATTTGAAATTAATTGAAGCCATGTAAGTGTTAGATTTTGTTTTGGGGAAATTTCTGAAATACAGATCCCTTTTTTCAAGTGGGTATAGGCTTATATAGATTATTGTTGTCATTTAATTTCTCATACAATTTTGTTAAGTTTGTTCCATTTTATTTAAATATTTGGATTTATTAATATAATTCATAATATCCCTTGTTAGCTTTTTAATATTTGTAGAGTCTGTAGTGTTTGCTCCCTTTTTGTTTCTGGTATTGGTTATTTGTGCATCCTCTCTTTTTTCATTGATTGCTTTTTTTAGGGGTTTATGAATTATATAGATCTTTTCAAAGACCCACTATTTTGTTTTGATGATTTTATCTAATATACATTTGCTTTCATCTCCTTTAAGTTCTGTTCTGATATTTATAATTTGCTTTTCTCTATTTCATTTGTATTTAATTTGATACTCTTCCTCTAATGTTTTTAAATAGATGCTTATTTATTTTTCAGTCTATCTTCTTTTGAATAAAACCATTTAAGATTTAAATTTTCTTTTGATCATGGCTATAGCTGGATGCTACACATTTTTTCTAACTTTTTTTTAATTTGTTTTATTTTTATTTTATTTTTCATTTGAGAAGTTGTGAGCTTACAAAACAATTATGCATGCTAAACAGGATTCCCATACATGCCTCATTAACAATACCTTACGTTGTTGTGATACATTTGTTACAATTGATGAAAGAACATCGTCATAATATTACTACTCTCTGTAATCCACAGCTTGTATTTGGTATATTTTTCCCATAAGCCATCCTATTTATTCATGCCATATATTAGTATTGCATATCTATTATAGTTCATGAGACTATAATGATACACAGTATCATTATGTACACAGTACATCACTCATTGTGAGGTTCACTGGGTTATACAGTCCCCTGCCTTGTATAATCCATCTATAGTGTACCATCCATGACTCTGACTTTCATCACAGGGTTATGCTGTCATCAGTTCGGTCCATTTCAGAATGTTTTCATTACTCCAAAAGGAAAAATCCCATACTCCCTTATACACCCCATTATTGACAGTTAGCATTGATATTGTACCTTCTTTGCCATTGCTGTAAAAATATTATATTATTACTGTTAAGTAGAGTCTCTATCCATTATATTAGTTGTATTTTTCCATGTATCTCCATATTCTGAGCAGCTTGTAATAGAGGAACATTCGTGTGTTTATACTATTAATCACAATCATCGTCCACCACCAAAATCACTCTTACACAGTCACTAGATTATACTCTATCTTTCTTTCAATTGACATTAACCTCCCTAGACTACCCCATTATACTCACTATAATGTGTTACCATAAACTCTATCCATTTCCCCACATTTACAATCCACCTTATTAAACATAAAAACATTCAGGATCAGCTCCACATTCTCAACCCACATTCTATCTCCTAGTTCAACTTCATGAGTATACTCATAGTATTTAGTTCATATTTTTGAGCCCATATGATATTTGTCCTTTTGTGCCTGGCTTATTTCACTAGAGAAGTTGTAAGTTTACAGAAAAATCATGAAGAAAAATAACACTAATTCCTGATTATTCCTCCATTGACCTCACCCTATTCAATAAAATGGCAATATGCTCAGAGTCAAAACAAATACATATTTTGTTAATCTTGTAGATAGTCTCAGTTTTTATGTCTGATTTCATTATTGAGTTATGATTAACTAAATGTAATCACCATAAATTTATAGACTTTTGAGAGTCTGATTTCTTTTTTTAAGCAGTTTTATTGGGGTGTATTCACATACCGTACAATCCATCCAAGGTGTACAATCAAATGGCTTTTAGTAAAATCAGGGTTGTACATTCATCACTACAATCAATTTTAATGGGTTTTTCCAAAAAAGAAAAACCCCATACTGCTTAGCAGTCACCTCTCAGTCCCTCTATCCTTCCCTAGCCCTATATAATCACTAAACTAATCCTGTATCTATAGATTTATTTATATTTACATTTTAACAAATGGAATCACACCATATGTAGTATTTTATGTATGGTTTCTTTCATTTAGCATAATTTTTGTTAATTATTATAATTTTTTAAATTAGAGAAGTTGTAGGTTTACATAAAAGCCATGTTAAAAAATATAACATTCCCATATACCACCCTATTGTTGACACTTTGCATTGGTGTGATACTTTTGTTTCAATTAATGAAAGAATATTAAAATATTACTTTCAACTACAGTTCATAGTTTGCATGAGGTGTAAAAAGACTGATTTCTGTAGACAGCATTGTAGTCCTGGCTTCATACATGCCTGCTTCATTAACTCTCTAAACACCATATATTTTGATATGTAGCATTCCCATTAATAAAAATTTTTTAAAAAGTTTCTAATTCTTCTTGTGATATTCACAGGTTTCTATCTTTAGTTTTTTAAAATCCATTTTATTGAGATATATTCACATACCATAAATCCATCTAAAGTGTACATTCAATTGCTTTTGGTATAATCAGAGTTGTTCATTCATTACTGCAATCAATATTAGAGCATTTTCTTTATTCCCAAAAGAAAACCCCCTATCCCTTAGCAGTCACTTCAATCCCTTTATTCTTCCCCTAGCATACATATCCACTAATCTAATTCCATCTTTATAAATTTATTTATATTTACCATTTATTAAAACGGAGTCAAACAATATGCTGCACTTTGTGTCAGCATAAGTACACTTATGCTGTGACACTTAGCATAATTCTCTCTCTCTCTCTCTCTCTTTTTCACAAATGATGAAAAATATCAATAAACTGCCATTCACTACCATCAATAGTCTACCCAGGTGTATCTTTGCCCAAACAATACCCTATTATTAACATCTTATATTAACATACATTTGTTCTGATTCGCAGAAGAACATTCTTATATTTGTACTATTAACCACAGTGTATTTTCATTCTCCATAGTTTAATTCCCACAAGGCATTTGTATGACTGTTTTATATAATGACTATCTATTAGATTTACCCACACATTTACCCTTTTTATGTCCCTTTTCTTTTTTTCTTTCAATACCATAGGCTTTTTTTTTTTTTTTCGGTCTGAAGAACTTTCTCAGCATGTCCTTTAGTAATGTCTTCTGATTTCTTTCCACTTTTGTTTTGCTGAAAATGCTTTTGTTTCTTCTTCATTATTGAAGGCTATTTTCCCTAGGAAATAGAATTCTAAAGTAGCAGTTAATTTCTTTAAGCTACTTGATGATATCATCCCATTATTTTCTAGCTACAATTGGCCTTTCACAAAATCAATTTTCGATCTTGATGTTCCCTTCTTGATGAGAGAATGGCTATTTCTCTAGCTGTGTGAAGATTTTTTTTCTTTGTCTTTTTTATTCAAAAGTTTTCTTTTGCATTTTCCTCCTTAGTAGTGCTTCTTAAAAACTCAAGGTAATGTCCTTCATCAGTTTTGGAAAACCCAGGTCTTTATCTCTTCAAATACTGATTTGGACCCATTTTTACTGTTCTCTCCCTCTGAGAGTTTAATTCCATATATGCTAGACGTTTTTCCCATGCCCCAAGCTCTTTTCTGATTTTTTTGCTTGTCCTTTGTTCAGTATGGATATTTTCTTCTTACTTATATTTCAATTCACTAATCTTATGTTCAACTGTGCTAATCAGTTGTTAAACTTACCTATTTAGTTGATAACTTTAGCTACTATATTTTTAAGTAACATAATTTATTGTGCTTTTTTTAGTTCCCAAAACTCTGTCCAAATTTTCCATATTGTTAGATAATTGCTTGAACATATTTTTAGTTATTTCACTGTTTATGTCTAATAATTCAAATAACTTGATCTCTTGTGATTCTATTCTTATCATTGATTTTAAATGTTATTTTCTACCAGTTCTTAATATTTTGTTTGGCTTGTTATTATTGAGTGCTGGAACTATGTATGAAATATTGATAAATTATTTGAGGCTTTTGGTCATGTTATCATTCTCAGAGGAGGAATTTCTTTTGTTCTTTCCAGGCTGTGGGTAAGTTGCAAATTATATTAAATTGATCATTTAAGGCTAAATTTGGAATTTGTAAGAATTGACTTCTCTTTTTTTTTTTTTTTTTTTTTTTTTTTTTTTTTTTATTACTTCAACTTATTGCTTCATAACAAATTAACCTGAAATGCATCAGCTCAAAACAAAAAAAACATTTATCATCTTGCATGGTTTCTGAGTGTCAAGAATACAAGACCTATGCGGCTGGTTTGCTCTGGTTCAGGGTTTTTCATGAGATTTTGGTCAAAATGTTGGCTGGGACTGCACTCGCCTTTGAAGGCTCAAGTGGGCGAGGGTATCCACTTCCAAACTAACTCTTATGGATGTTGCCTAGAGACCTCAGATCCATTCTCCAATGGCCTCTGTAGGAAATATGAGAGCTGACTTTCCCCTATTAAATGATAAGAGAGAGACAGAGGCAGAGACCTAGAGAGACAGTGAGGAAAACAGAGAAAAAGAAGCAGAGTCAAAGAAAGAAACAGAGGTACTTCCTTAATCATAGATTTACCTCTGTTGTGCCATGAAACTGGGGCATTTGCCAGGGTTTCTCAGTCTTGTAAAGAGTTCAAGTTTTTGTCCTCAGAGTCACAGAATTCAGCAGAGAGAGACAAAGAAATGTAAAAAATTAAGATAAATTGAGAAGGAAGCAATGTGGTTCAAGTGGTTGGGCTCCCGTCTATCATATGGGAGGCCCTGGCTTCGGTTCCTGGGGCCTCCTGTTGAAGGCAAGCTGGCCCGCGCCCACAGAGAGCTGACAGGCCGTGCCTGTGGACAGCTGGCACAGCAAGATGATGCAACAAAGTGAGACAAGCAGACACAGAGGAAAACGCTCAGTGAATGGACACACAAAGCACACAGCGAGCACAAGTGGCGGGGGGCAGGGGGCTAAATAAATTAATTAATTAATTTTTAAAAATGAGAGAAACGAATTGTAATGGGAAGGCATGACACTTCTCTTCAAGAAAAACTACAAAGAAGAGGGATTTTTGAGA
>JAQZBX010043303.1:0-21718 GCA_029593785.1 Cabassous unicinctus | reverse complement strand
TTTTTTTTTTTATTTGTCAAATGATATATAAATACATATGCATATATGTGCATTTGTTTACATAAATGTTATTATATATATATATACATTTTATAAAGGTGCCTAGATTACCCAAATATTACTCAGAAACTACAGGAATTCCCATGCACCCCACCACCCACACCCCCAAAAACACCCCACACATCCAGTGAGTTAACTTTTTTAAAGGGTTGATATGATACCCAACAGGCCATAGAAAATTTTCTTTTTTTCTCTTAGCTCTAAGTCTACCTACATCACACAAACTTCTCTATATCAGATGATATACTTTTGTTTGTTTTAATTGGAATGAGCAGCAAAATGGTATTTGAAATTTCTATCTTTTAAATTAAAAACAATGATAAGCACAAAACAAAACTAAAATTTTTTAAATTAAATTAAAAAAAAAAAAAAACAATGATAAGCTACTGAAACATTTGGGAATCAATGTCTTCAGCTAAACTCATACCCAACTTTAAAACACATACAGGCTTTAGTCTGTCAAACACTTCAGTAAAACTTTTCTTGGACAAGCAATTAAATAATATCTTGAATATCAGCAGTGGGCAAAGGAAACAAATTACACCATTAACCACTAAATTTGAATAATAAAAACTATACTTTATCCAGTAAGCATGTGTTTCAAATTTTTCTTATGAACAGAAATATGAAAAAAGATAGTATTGAAAGTTCTATATCAACAACCTTACCTCAAAACACAAAACAAAGATATTAGCGCTCAGTAATAACCAGCGAATTACAAAAAGCAGAGGTGGATATGGCTGAAAGATAAAAGCAGATTGGGAGACTTTGTTAACACAAAAAATGGGGTTTCCTAGGAATGAACCATTAACTGGCTGATACTGTATAGTCTTTAAGGAGAAACGCATGGCATAGAGGCCAAATACCACTGAATAATTTCACCAAGTGCAACTTTAAAGAGCCTCTTGCTACACCTCTGAATGGAGACATATGGAATTAGTAATATGAGCCTTCATGGTTCTAGCTCATTCCTGATTGACCAGGGCAAAGAGGAACAGAGGATGAGCAAGATTAATAAACTAAATAATTTCTTCTTGGTTCAATATTTTCAACCTCTTCAACAGTTCATCAGAGTCCCATTGTTAATACTGATATGATTTTAAGCTATTTTTTCCAAGGTCCTCAAGTAATAAAAATAAAAAAAATGAAATGCAAAGAAGAGGAAAGAAAATTAGACCTGGAAGAGTATACAAACTGCTAAGTGTAAGAGTCTCTACCTTTGCTTGCCTATTCTTAACCTTTGATTTGTCTCAATTCAATGATGTTCCCTGATTTTGGTGTAGTGCAGTCATTCTCAACCAGGGATGATTCTTTTCCAAACCCCAGGAGACTTTTGGCAATGTTTGAAGATATTTTTGGTTGTTACAGCTTGGGGACGGGGGTACTACTGGCATCTAGTGGGTAGGGGTTAGGGATTCATCCTACATTGCACAGCACTGCGCACACATACACCCCCAAAAAAGAATTATCTTAGTCAAAATGCCAATAGTTCTGAAGTTGAGAAACTCTAGTATAATGAAATTCTTAAGGGAAGTGCTGGAACCCTAACTCCCCTCAGCAGAAACCCACAGCTTTAGGAAAATAAACTCCCCTTGGTCCCTTTCTCCCCTTCTCCCGCCCTTTTCTCCATGGAATCCAAGTCAGGACGATAAGCACTCCCTGCCCCTTTGAACTGAAATTTACAACTCTAAACAGATAATGACTCTTTTCCTCCCTAATGGCCCTCTGCTTTTAGGAAGATAAGCTAACCTAGCTCCTCTGCTTTTGTAACCCTGCCTGCCCGCTTGCTTAGGAATTTGCCCGCTTAGTGTTCCTATATAAACTTATGAAAATCGAGAAACAGGGCTCAGAATTTGGAGACTGAATTCTCCTCTGGGTCGGTGCGTAATAAAATTTCGTTCATCCGTACCCTCAAGAGTGCCACTTGGGTTTCATTCCATTGGCCACAGTTGGTTCCCTGACCAGGAAAAACCCAATCGAGCAGGACTGCTGTGCTTCCAGCTTGGGGCTGACAGGCGCGGCCGACGGCGATCTCCGAGCAAACGAGGTGGGCGCCACCTGTCGTCTTGACGGGACCTCCTTCTGAGGCGGTCCCCGCAGGCCGTGTCCCTACACCCCGGCCTGACTCAGTGGGGAGGCAGACTGAACAGTGCCAGAAGACTCCAGAAAGATAAGGCCCCAGGTGCCAAGTCCTCAGTCAAGCCTGTCTCCGGATGGAAGAGGAGACTGATCACCTCCTGAAATCTCAAGTACCAAGATTCCAGAATAAGTCAATCCCTGTGGGAGGGACTGCATAACCTCTGAGTGACTGCATGAGTGAGGACAGCAGAGGCTTGCATCTGCCGTACCAGTTTGTGACTCCAAAGCTTTATGCTACGGAGCCCGTGTGGGCCCTAACCTGTTTTCCGCAGCTACGTCATACAGCATAACAGCCACCCTGAACTTTACCTGGGTGCCTTAGCTAAGACGAGCCGAAGTTCTCACGAGAGATGCGGACAGGCGGGCATCTGAGTGGCCTTGAAAGAGGCGACCCCTTCCCTTGTCTGTCTTGTGCCACCAATGCAGGGTATGGGCTCATCACAGTCAAAACCTACCGTCTTAAACTGCATGCTCAAGAATTTCTAGAAGGGTTTTTCCGGAGATTATGGCATCTGGATGAACCCCAGCACCCTCCGTACCTTATGTGAAGTAGAGTCGCCCACTTTTAATGTTGACTGGCCCTCGGAAGGGACCCTGGATATAGCCGGGGTCTATGCAGTGTGGCTGGTGGTCACAGGTACTCCTGGCCACCCCAGTCAGTTTCCCTACATCGACTCTTGGCTAGAGATAGCCCAGACTCTGCCCCCTTGGGTTCAATTGTGCGTTGGAAAAAAGGGACAGAGCAGGGTCTTGGCTGCACAGGAAACGGGGCTCTGGAAGCCTGTCATTCATCAAGCATCCTTGGAGGAGGACCCACCACCCCCACCACCACTGCCATACACTCCAGCCACTCTAGCCTCTCCTCCTAGCCCGGGAGTGCAGGCAGATCTCCCAGAAATACCTCCATCTTCGGTCCCTCCAGGAACATCGACCCTCTCTGAGGAAAGCCCTGCAACCCACTAGCAAGGAGGCTCCAGTTGGCACAACCTGCATTTCAGAGGCCCCTCTGTGAAACACAGGGTCCGGCCCAGATCGGCGAGAATGGGACCATCCAACCCGGGAAGCCTGTATTATACTACCAGCCCTTCACAACTACAGACCTCTTAAACTGGAAGCACCACACCCCCTCCTACTTGGAAAAGCCCCAGGCCCTTATTGATCTCATGGAATCCATTTTCCAAACCCATCATCCTACTTGAGATGATTGCCGCCAACTCCTCCTGACTTTGTTTAACACGGAGGAGAGACGATAGATTCTGATGAAAGACCGAAAGTGGCTGCAGGAGCAGGCCCCTACAGGCGTCTTAAACCCAGAAGATTGGGCACGAGAAGCGGCACCAGAAGCCCAACTGAACTGAGACTTCAACACTGATCAGGGATGGGCTGAACTCCAGCAATATCGGGAAGCACTTCTCCATGGGGTCCGAGAGGGGGCAAAACGACCCACAAACATGACAAAGAGGACTTTAGTTACTCAAAAGCCTGATGAGAATCCAGGACATTTCTATGAACAGCTTTGCGAGGCCTTCAGAATCTACACCCCTTTTAACCCAGAAGCTCCGGAAAACCAGAGGATGGTGAATGCCGCCTTTGTTGCACAGGCAGCAACGGACATTAAAAGAAAGCTCCAAAAATTAGAAGGGTTCGCAGGAATGAACATCTCTCAACTCCTGGAAGTCGCCAACAAAGTATTCGTCAGTCGAGACAAAGCTGCCAAACGAGAAGCCAAGAAGCGAATAAAACATCAAGCCTCCCTACTGGCAGCAGCCTTGAGAAATCCTGACCGCACCAGTCAAGAAGGGCCTCCTCGAAAAGGAGGGACAAGCACCAGAAGGGTGCCTCTGGCCAGAGACCAAAGTGCCTACTGCAAAGAAAGTAGATACTGGAAAAATGAGTGCCCCCAAAAGACTCAGGCATATAGAGGGAACATCCCTAAAGGGAAATACCGACCTGAGCCCCAAGACCATCTGATCAGGCTGGCAGGGCTCAATCCTGAATAGGGGCGACCGGGCTCACTGGAACTTGGCCCCCATGAGCTCATGGTCAAACTACAAGTCGGGGGCCAGTCAATGACTTTCATGGTGGACACTGGAGCTGAACATTCTGTGGTCACAACGCCCATCGCTCCCTTTAGCGGAAAAACTGCTAATATCATAGGAGCGACTGGGGACCAGTCAAGCCAACGGCCTTTTTGCCAGTCAAGAACTTGCCAGCTTGGTGGCCATGACGTGACTCATGAATTTCTGTACCTGCCTGAATGTCCAGTTCCCCTGCTTGGTAGGGACCTCTTAACCAAACTGGGAACCCAGATTACCTTGAAACCTGGAAGGCCAGCAAGCTTAAGCCTCGGGACCGGCTTCACTCTCCTTGTCACTGTACCCCGAAGCGAAGAATGGAGACTTCATGTGGAAGAAAGTTCAGGTCAGAATACGGAAAAACTGCTGGAACTTTTCCCACAGGTTTGGGCAGAAAAAACCCCACCAGGAATGGCATGGAACCATGCACCCATCATCATCGACCTGAAGCCTGAAGCGGTCCCAGTCCAGCAGAGGCAGTATCCGATCCCCCACGAAGCACAATTGGGCATGGTCAAACACATAGATCGCCTGAAGAAAGAGGGAATTCTAATCGAGTGCCAGTCACCCTGGAATACCCCATTATTACCAGTGAAAAAGCCAGATGGGACCAGATATCGACCAGTGCAGGATTTACGAGCCATTAATAACGCCACTCTCACCTAACATCAGGTTGTTCCCAGCCCGTACACTTTGTTAGGACAGCTGCCGCCTGAAGCCGCCTGGTTCACTTGCCTGGACCTGAAAGACACCTTCTTCTGCCTGTGGCTGGCCCCCCTGAGCCAGCCTCTGTTTGCCTTTGAATGGGAAGATCCCAAAACCCGGCAGAAAACTCAGCTACCCTGGACCTGGCTCCCGCGGGGCTTCAAAAACTCCCCTACCCTTTTCGGGGAAGCCTTGGCAGCAGATTTGGCCACCTACCCCCAAGAAGACTGCAGGTGTGCCCTCTTGCAATACATACTTGCCAGTGAAATGGAAGAGGACTGCTGGAGAGGGACACAGACTCTCCTACAACTTCTAACACAGACTGGGTACAAAGTGTCTTGGAGAAAGATCCAGATCTGTAAACAGGTCAAGTACCTGGGGTTCAGCATCACACAAGGGCACCGGACACTCGGGCCCGAACGAAAGAAAGTGATCTGCACCATCCCTACCCCCAACACAAAAAGAAAGCTTCGCGAGTTCCTCAGGCTGCAGGGTTCTGCCACATCTGGATTCCCAGGTTTGCAGCCATGGCCAAGCCCCTTTACGAAGTTCTGGTGGGTCCAGAAAAAGAGCCTCTTGCCTGGGGAGAAGCTCAACAGGGGGCCTTTCAAATCATCAAAAGACAACTCGGATGAGCCCCTGCCTTGGGGCTCCCAGATGTAACTCGAAACTTTAACCTGTTCGTGAATGAAAAGAACAAAGTAGCATTGGGGGTTCTCATACAAATAGTCAGCCCCTGGCAAAGACCCATCGCTTACCTCTCCAAGCAACTGGACTCCGTGGCTGCAGGGTGACCGCCCTGCTTGAAAGCCCTGGCAGCAACCGTAACCCTCGACAAAGAAGCCAACAAATTAACTCTCGGACAGGCAATTCATGTTATGGTGCCACACGCAGTCACTGCCCTAATGAACTCTCACAGGCATCAGTGGATATCAAATCCCCGGCTCGCACATTATCAAGGTTTACTCTGTGAAAACCCCAGAGTGACAACAGAAACAGTGCACAGTCTAAACCCTGCCACCTTTTTGCCAGATGAGGAAGGGGCTCCTGAACACGACTGTGTCAAAGTGACTGAAGAAGTTTACGCCAGTCGCCCCGACCTCCAAGACAAACCGCTCCCTTCCCGAGATCAGACACTATTTACAGAAAGAAGCAGGCTTGTTAAAAATGGGGGAAAAATTGCTGGATATGCAGTCACCACTACCGAACAGGTGGTGGAAGCAGCGTCTCTACCACAGGGATGGTCTGCACAACGAGCAGAACTCTGGGCTCTGGTCCGAGCCCTGCAGCTAGCCACTGGGCAAGCGGTAAACATTTACACTGACTCTAAGTACGCATTTGCTACCGTTCATACCCAAATGGGGAAATTTATAAAGAAAGAGGTCTCCTAACCGCAGAAGGAAAGGAAATCAAAAATAAAGAAGAAATCCTCCAACTGTTAGAAGCAATCTGGAAACCAGACAAAGTCGCCATCATCCACTGCCAGGGACATCAGAAAGGAATGGATATGGTCGCTCAAGGAAATAGGCTAGCTGACAAAGCAGCTCAGCAAGCGGCTGAAGGAACCCATGGAATACGAGTCCCAGAATTGACACCGCAGCTGTCCCTCTTAGGACAAGAGACTAATCAACTAAGCTATACCCCGGAAGAACAGAAGTGGGCTAAAAGAGAAGGGGGAAGCCGAACCCCCAAAGGAACTTGACTGCTCCCGGATGACTGGATTTTTATACCAAAAGGAGCTGCTCATGCCTTCATCCAGTGATACCACCAACTCACCCACCTAGGGAAAACTGCGCCAAAAGTCTTGCTCAGGAGATACTACTACATAGCCCGGCTAACTTCTCTCTGTGCCACCATCAGCAGCCAGTGCCAAGTTTGTGCCAAAAACAACCCTTTGCAGGGCCCCCATGCTCCAGCAGGTGTCCAGCACACAGGGACGTCCCCCTTTGAAGATCTCACAGTAGACTTCACAGAAGTGAAACCAAGTTGGGGGTATAAATATCTGTTGGTGATGATATGCACCTTTTCGGGTTGGGTCAAAGCTTTCCCCACACACATCGAAAAGGCAAGAGAAGTGACTAAGGCTCTGCTTAGAGAAGTCATTCCATGACATGGGCTGCCACTGTCAATTGGAAGTGACAATTGCCTGGCCTTTGTGGCTGCCGTAGTCCAAGAACTAGCAAAAATGTTAGGAATCAAGTGGAAACTCCATACCACTTATAGGCCCTAGAGTTCAGGGAAAGTTGAACGTATGAATCAAACCCTCAAAGCCACCCTAGCCAAATTCTGCCAGGAAACTGGTCTCCCCTGGGTAGACTTACTTCCCTTGACCCTTCTCCGAGTTAGGTGCACCCCAGGACCCACAGGCTATTCACCCTTTGAAATTCTATTTGGGTGGCCACCCCCAATTATCCAGGCCTTCAAAGGAAATCTCAAACTTCTGGGGGAGGCTAGCCAAGATTCCATTCTCCAGCAGCTGGGGAAAACTCTAGTCGAAATACATAAAACTGTCTTGTCCCGTAATCTCATCCCCAAGCAGCCAGGGGACCTAGTCTGGGTCAAAGACTGGAAAAAAGAACCCCTTCAGCCTTCCTGAACAGGTCCACATACTGTAATCCTTGTAACTCCTACTGCTCTTAAAAGTTGCTGGCATCGTACCTTGGATCCATCATTCCAGGGTCAAGAAGGCACACCCCGATAAAGAGCAGGACCCCGATAAAGAGCAGGACAGCTGGACAGCCCAACCCGTACCCAGCCACCCCTTGAAAGTGCGAGTCACCCGGAATCCCCGAGCACCAACTTCGTCACACACCTGCTGAATGCACCCCTGCTCCTGGTGGATCCTGTGCTTATACGGCCTGCCTGCCTTGGTATTTGGAGTTGGACTCACTGCTGTGGCCCCTGCAGACTGGACTGTTGTGAATCAAGCCCTAATTGCAATTGCTTACTGGTGTATAATAGGATGCTTCTGTGCCTTGACTTGCTTGTCCTTTCCTTTCTTGCCCCCTCCCTCAGATCCAATACCCGCCCCCAAAATCAATGGCAGCTAGAAGTTAGTCAAAGCTGGGGCAAACAATGCATGCTGAACGCTTCTGCCCCTTTTTCAGCAGGTGCAACTTCAGCCTCTGTAATATTTGACACTTGCAGGGCAATCCAAGATGACGCTCCTTACACCTTGCTGGTTGCCCCATACCCCCACACCCCTATACCTGCCCCCAGGAGAGGGTGTAGGGGCCGCAACTATGGGAGTTATGACAAATACCTCTGCCAAGACCCCCAAAAGGGCAGAGGATTCTGCCGCTCTTGGAGCTTGCTGGTAGGTGCCACCACTCCCTGGAAGGGGGTCCCACCGACTTCTCCACATCTCCTACAGAAAATTCCCAGCCCAGCAGGGTGTGGTATAGAAACCTGTGACCCCCATAAAGCTCACCTTAGTAAACATAACCACCGGATCAGAAAATACCTTTTTAAAGGCCAAAACAGGACTAAAACTAGGAATCTGAATACACGACCCATCAGGGCCGGACTCAGGGGACCTCATACTGGTCCAACTGATCCCGGTAATCCAACCCCCAGAGAAAACCCTGATGAAAAATATCAGCAAAGCTGCCCAGATGCTAAAAGCCAAAGTTAGAACAGTCCCCCACAACGTCCTTTTGAACCAGGTTTGATATTTCCACCAACTCCTAAATGAATCTTGGCCCGACATAGCTGCCTCCTGCTGGCTATGCACTTCCTCCAGTCTAACCATCTTCCCCGTACCTGTCCCATGGAATGTAACCCTCCTGACCCATGACAGCTCTGCAGCGGGAACCAGGCCCCTCCCAGTCCGCATAACCGAACCCCCAGGAAAACCTGGCTAACTGTAAAAACATAACTACCAGGTCTCCTTCAACCATCCTCCCTTTTGGAAGAGCCAACTGTAACAACACCCGCCCACTCAATGAGCCTGACCGATGCGCCGCAGAATCCACCATCTGGGTCTGTGGCACCAACGCCTACCGGTGCTTACCCCAGGATGGCCAGGGCATCTGCTACCTGGCTTGGTCAGTACCATCGTTCTTGGTGTATGGAGATCAATTGCCTGGAGAGCTCTCCCGAGCCAAACGAGCAATACAGGCAATTCCGATACTCTTAGGACTAGGAGTAAGTAGTCGGGAGCGCAGCAGTAGCGGGGGCCTCACTCACAGTTGGTCAGGAGGGCTTACAAACACTAGCACGGGAAACATCAAATGACCTCGAAGAAATATCGGGGGCTCTCAATGGGTTGCAAGACAATATAGACTCATTGGCAGAAGTGGTTTTACAAAACAGGCAAGGATTAGACTTGCTCACCGCAAGTTCAGGGGGATCTGCCAGGACCTGGGGTAAGAATGTTGTTTCTTTGCAAACTCCTCAGGAATAGTTAGGGACAAAGTGGCCCTACTGAAGGAACGAGCCAAAGACCGTTTAAACCATGTATACCAGGCATCTGCCAACAGGAACTACTTCCAGTATCTCCTCTCCTGGATTTTGCCATTTATACCAGTAATAACCTCAGTCTTTTTCCTCTTAACTTTTGGGCCATGCGTTCTACGGTATCTAACACAATACATCACTTCCCGCTTAAACACCTTAAAACACCAAGTACTGCCTCATGTTAAATATCAGCCCTTGGGGAATATAGAAAAATCCCCATGTTAGCAGATGATGCCCCATAAAGAATTACAAGGGCATCAAAAGGGGGGAATGATAAGGGAAGTGCTGGAACCCTAATCCCCCTCGGCAGAAACCCACAGCTTTAGGAAAATAAACTCCCCTCGGTCCCTTTCTCCCCTTCTCCCCCCCTTTTCTCCATGGAATCCAAGTCAGGACCATAAGCACTCCCTGCCTGCCCCTTTGAACTGAAATTTACAACTCTAAACAGATAATGACTCTTTTCCTCCCTAATGGCCCTCTGCTTTTAGGAAGATAAGCTAACCTAGCTCCTCTGCTTTTGTAACCCTGCCTGCCCACTTGCTCAGGAATTTGTCTGCTTAGTGTTCCTATATAAACTTATGAAAATCGAGAAACAGGACTCAGAATTTGGAGACTGAATTCTCCTCTGGGTCGGTGCGTAATAAAACTTGGTTCATCCGTACCCTCAAGAGTGCAACTTGGGTTTCATTCCATCAGCCGCAACAAAATGAACATTTAAATTCCAAATCAAAAGAGCCCAATTTGAATCCCAAGTACCTTGGGCAAGGTACTCAGTTTTTCTGAGCTTCAGATTCCACATGTATAAAATGGTAAAGAATGAACAACAGATGAGAAAGCACCTAGCACAATGCCTGGCACATCAAAGGTGCCCCGCCCCCAATGTCTTGTGAATTGGAATCACTGCTATTTAAGAAGTGCAGCTCTTTCCCACCGATCCCCATTTCCTCTCAGATTTTACTAAGAAGCAAAGAGAAGAGAACCCAGCCAACTCTGAAAGCCCACTCTAAGTCAATAGTTTACATGAAGCTCGTTTAATAATTTCAACCCCTATTGTGTTTAAATTTATGTTTGAGGAACCCAGGGTGGGGAAGGTCACAAATTAACATTTCTTAAACATGTGTGCTATTTTCCAAAGAAGAATTTCATTTCAGTGACATACGAGCCAAATAAAAGAAAGAAATGCAAAACTTTCCCACAGTTTTTTAAAAGCTTGTTAGTGACAAACGCTTTTCTCAAATAATCATGAGTATCTTCACTGATTTAAATGGAGACCTATTTAGGCAGAAAAAAAATGATGCTTGACTATCTGACCAAAAAAAAAGTAACTTCTCCCTTGCTAATGACCACATAATAAAGGCTCAGCAATGAATCACTACATAATGTATTAGGGCCATAATCCTCAATTCACTTTATAAAAATAGTACTCACCTACAGTAAACCACACCGACTCACGAGTCTAGCATCTAGTTTCCCGTTACTCTTGCCCCAATTCCAATCCTCAGAGGAAGGTAGGGTAACCATATAATTCATCTGCCAAACCAGGAAAGTAAAGTTTGCAAAGGAGCACTAGTAGTAACTATGCCAGGACAACAATTGTAAACTGGATATGTCCCAAGCAAACTGGAACATCTGGTCAACCTACTCAGAGGCAGCCATGGTTAACAGTTCCACACCATTCCAGACTTTTTTATTTCCAAGGCACACACAAGCACATCCACCCAGGTAGTTGTGAATGTGTTACATGAATGAGATCACACTACAGATACTGTTTCTCTCACCTGGTTTTTTTTTTTTTTTTTTACAGAATACATCATTACATGTTTACACACCAGGTCACAGAGAGCTCATCTTTTTAATTGGCCACAGAATATGCCACTGTAGGGAGCTGTCATAATTTTTTACCACCTACGACATATATAATTTGATTTCTAATTGTTGTCATTACAAGCAATGCAACAGAGAACATATATATCTTGCATGAGTTGAGTATTTACAGAAAATAAGTCAAAGTGATATCATTTTTGATGGGTTCTTCTCAAATACTCTCCAAAAAGGCTTTATCAAATCCTATCAAGATCAACAGTTTAAGGAACACGTTTAAATTTTTTCCAGAGTGGTACAGAGACTATGCTATCTCATTCTATTATTTTCCTACATGTTCCCTCGACTCCAGACATACTGGGTTTGGGGCATACTCGGAATTTTCCTGCCTCTAGGCCTTTACTCCTGCTGTTCCCTCCACTGAGAATATTCTACCCCATTTCTATGAAAATCCTACCAATAAGAAGCACAATGTCCTCCATGAGGCCTGTTCTGAGCCCGAGAACTTACAAACCATCTTCACATGATCTTTTCTTCCTAGGAATGCACATAGCACTGTTTCTTTCTCCCCCCTCCCCCCCACCCCCTGCCCTCTTAATGCTAAGCAGAGTCCACAGTCAACCCTAAATTATGAGGACTCAGAGGCCAGTGGTTATGCACATATACAGGCCTGGAATCAATCAGACCTAGATCGAGTTCCCAGCTCCACCACTCGCCTTGGGTCAAACCACCTGCCCCCAATCCAGGCCAGTTTCTTTATCTGTAAAACAGAAATCAGAAATAGTACCTGCTCTAAGGTTTATTTTGGAGATCCTATGAGCAAATGTTTAGAAATCATTTAACATATAAGAGGAGATCAAGAAATGCTAACAGTTTATTACTTTTTAATAACAACATTTATTCCTTGAGGGCATCAATTGATTCAACTTATGAGTCTTATGAAATCTAGCACATTATTTTGTACATAGAAAGTAAATGATATATGTGTTTCTTGAATGAAATCTTTAATCACTGTTGGTCATTGGATTAAATAATAATAGTAGCTAATTTTATTGAGTGCTTACTATGTGCTAGGCAGTCTGATAGTATTTCTTATGGACTTTCTCATTTAATCCTCATAACTCAATGAGGTAATATTTTACAGATAAGAAAACTAAGGTTTGAAGATGTTATAAACCTCATCCAAGGGCAGGAGTGGATAGGGGACTCGGGCCCAGGATAGTGCCTTAAATGTTACCCCCCAACACACTGCTTCAAGTATCACATTGGAGGGAGAAGAAGCCAACTCCTAGTCCCACCCACATGCAAGCTCTTCAATAGAACATATAGATGCTTTATATAGAGGCCTGGATTATGAGGGTTGGGGCGGGGAGGAGGAGGGCGGGTCTGCTATTTAGTCCCACCCACCCCACTGCTTAGTGCAATCACTACTCAGCCATGGCTATCCCTTACTCATTGACCACCACCAGATCTCACCTCCAATGATAAAAGTAAAATGAGCACAGAAGGCAGGGAAAGGTGAAACAATCATGGAGAGGGGAAGGCCATGTCAACTCAAGCTCTTCCAGGCAAGTGGCCCCTGGACCTGATGCTAGCTGCAGCCATCAGTTCCAAATGTGTATTCATACTGTTCTGGCACAGAGCTTCATCCCCGAAATGGGAAACATGACTGGCACTGTGACAGTGTTTGGAACAAGTCCAAGGTGAGCCTGGTACACCACCACGTCAGGAACATTGAGCCCCAAAAGTGACTACTGCAAATCCTCAGCTCACAGGGCTCACCTATGGGGCAGATGCAATGTCCTCCTTACAGCCCCTTAGATGCAGTAGGCATGCAATTAATAACTGTTCAGTGAATTCCAAAGGCTTGTCTTCACATCTATAAATATGACATTCAACTCCTTCTGCGGACAAAGAAACCAAGCACAGGCATTATGAAGGGGCAGGTCCTGGATCACTCAGAAGAGCAGAAATAGAATAGGACAGCTAGTAAGTACAATGTGTTCCCCCTGACAGTCACGCTGACCTGTTACACCATTCACAGGGCCTCTTGTAACTGTCCCTGTCAAATGTCAATGGTTTTCTTGATTTGGAAAAATATAAAGGAAAGGCAGAATGCATGAACCTGTGAGTACAGTGGATGTGGCTCAAGCAGTTGGGTGCCCACCTCCCACATGGGAGGTCCCGGGTTTGGTTCCCGGTGCCTCCTGAAGAAACAAAAGCAAACAACAAGCAAATGAAAAAACCAACTCAGGGAAGCTGATGTGGCTCAGTGGTTGAGAGCCAGCTTCCCACATGCAAGGTCCTGGGTTCAATCCCCAGCCCTGGTACCTCAAAAAAAACCTGTGAGCTTCTGTTTCCTCATCAGTAACTGGACTACAGCCAACCACCTCCCAGAGTTTGTAAGAGCATTCGTCATTCCTGCATCAGAAAGAACCTAGTTTGTATCCCAGCTCTGCCATTAACAGCAGTGCCAGAAAATATCTTAACCTCTCTGAGCCTCAATTTCCTCTTCTGTAAAATGGGTATGATTATAGCACCTACATTTCATAAAGCTGTTTGAGGAGTAAATGAGTTAATACAGCCCAGTTACAGCAAAGTGCATACAGATTAAGGGGTATGTAAATATACAGCCTATTACTTTCAATAAGGATTTAATGAGATAAAAGTATGCAAAAATTTTTACAAGCTATAAATTACTACCAGCTTAATTTTGAGGCTGTTCACAATTGTAATAATCAATAGAAATCAAAACTGACCAAACCAGGCAACTGTCCGAGCATAAAATTTATTGGAAAATGTCTACAGGTACAAACATGGCATGCTTCTATCGTTACGTCAATCACTCTAGAATACTGAAGATCCAGGACTCATTTAATTGCTCTATAATCATCTGTAGCTTCCTGCAGAGAGTGGTGACTAAATTCAGACTTCAAATAAGAGATCTAAAGGAAACAACATAAAGATAGTATACTTAGAATGTGTTGCTATCAAATCTGCTGCATATAATTTGGTCCAACAAATTCAGCGCCATAAAATCTAAGAGGAGGTGGTAGTGCCAGGAAAGATTAAAAACCCAGAGTGTTAAACAGAAGTGTTTTGAGTCAATTACACAGTCAATTCAGCGCCTCCACAAGCCTAAAATCAAAAGTATCAGATTCAAAGGAGGAAAACTGACAAACTTAATATAATAATAACTATCATTTATTCAACGTTGCCTTTGCGTACCGACAGCTCTGCAGCATCATCATTTCACTGAATCCCTGCAGTAACCCGACAAGGTGTTCTTATTATCCCCACTTCCCAGAAGTAAAATCACGCACCCAAGCTCACTTAGCAAGTAAGCAGTGGGCCTGGGCTTGAACACAGACTATTTGAAATCCAAAGCTTGTGCCTGTAGCAACTGAGCAGATGGCCTCCAACCCAGAAAAGTGGAGGTGTTGACCGGGTCAAAAGCAGATAAGGCCAATGATCAATACACACACCCCTCGCAAACTGCTCTAAGCGCCAAAGACTCGACGAGGCAGTGACGCTGACAAAGCTTCACGCTGGCAATGTGTTTCCCCCATTAGAGCTGGAGTCACTAGGGAAGGGATAGTCCCAATAGAGCTGGGAAGGTCAGGCAAACCTACGAGAAAGGAAGAAAAGCAGAAGGGAGGAGGCCAAACGAGAAAGGAAGAAAAGCAGAAGGGAGGAGGCCAAACGTCAAGACCATCTAACTGCACCTGTTTTCTGAGGAGGGTGAGAAGACAAGACTCAAGGAGGACCCTGCCACATCTATGATGCGCAAGTTCCACTGCTTGGAACCCTGCAGTGACCCCGCTCCGGGCCTACGTGTCTGAGGAGAGAGCTAGTCAGTGCTGGAAGATGCAGGCACTTGTGTCTGGGCACGTGCAGGGTGTGGCCGCAGACAGAGAAACAGAGAGGCTCTGTGCTGCTCATGAGCCAGGCTCCTGCAAACCCACCTCAGAGGCACAGGCGGCTCCTCCCCTGCAGAGGGCACAGGGAGGGAGCCCGGCCTTGGGCTTCCTCACACCACCTCTCTAGGAGGTTCCCCATCCTGAACTGACAAAAGGGCGTGGTGCCGCAGAAAGGGGATCCTCCCAGTCCATGTGCAACGACGCTGGAGGGCTTCCAATTGCAGGAGACCCATCACTGTCACTTGATTCGCTGTATAACCTTGGACAAGGAACCATACCCTGAGCCTCAGCCCCTGACCTCTAAAATGGGGAGGACGAGGTAGACGCTCACAGCTCCTCCTGGGGAGTAAGAGATGATACTGGGGGGCTCAGAAGGAAGCCTGACCTGGCACGTGCCGAATCAGTTCAGCTATCCTCCTCAGTCTTGCCTTCCTCTCCTCATACTTTAAGCCTGACAGGCAGCCTGATAGGTGAGAGCTGGAAGGCTTCCCAACTTGGAAAATAAAGACTTTTATGCAAACACAATAAAGGAGGAGAAAGCCCTTAGGGGAGGGAGGCAAACACTGAGGTTGCCAGAGAAACAACATGATAAAAGAAAAAGTAAGTGTCTTTACTCTTTGGAAGTCAAAATCTGTAAATTGCCTTATTATTTTGGATTCATTTATTTTTCCTCCTTTTATCTTGGTCAGGGACAGGGTTCCTATTTATTGCAGCTGTTCTTCACACAAACACAAGCAACACCTGCACATTTCGATGACAGTACTTTCTGCTGCCATCACTCATGAGACGTAAAAGCAGACTAGCTTCCTACAAAGACAGTATGCCTGGTTAACAGCATTTGACCATGCTCTCTTCCCCTGAGATAACATTCCTCTCCCCATTCCCCAAGCAGGGTATTCAGAGCCAGGATTTAAATCCAATCTATTCCAAAACTCTTATTCACCAAGCTGCCTTCAACCAGGCACTGAGTAAGACCTAAAATAAAAGGGAGGAAGAACCTGTCTTTAAGATGCTTGTCAGCTAATAGAAAATCTCAAACACATCGTAATAACAATGGAAGTAGTTGGCACCCTTCTAATAAGCCCTTTACACAGTTAAACTATTTAATTATTGAAATAAGGTGCTATACTATTGTTATCCTTTTACAGAAGAGGACACTGAAGCACAAGGTCACACAGCTGGTAAGTGGTGGATCTAAAATTGAAACCATGGAAGCTGCTCCTAACCTCTACATTTTGTGGCCTGAGATCCAAATGTACCTGCAAGAGCCTTTGGTGGCCAGCGATGGGGCTGGTGACCCTCTTTTCACCCCCTTAGGTTCTGGATGCTCAACGTCTTACTCAGCTACCCTGAGCTCAGTCTCTCACCCCACTCAACAGAATACAGGTCAGTCCCACTTACTTATCTCCCATTCTCCTCTTTCAAGTCCTTGCTTGTCTAGCTTTGCCAGCAGGCTGAGAACTTGCTGTCTGCTTACCTCTAGTTCTGTCCTTTGGGAATCCATGTGCTCCCCAGCACTGTTCAAAGTTTCTGGTTAGTTCCCATCTCTTTTCTGAGTCGTTTCCATATGTGAAAGCACTTACCCACCCCAAGAGCCCCACTTTGGATGGCTCATTCATTCATTCATTCATTCATTCAACAAATGTTTAAGCTGTGCACATGGCTCCGGTGCCAGGCACTGCCTAGCTACAAGGATAGTAGTAGACTATATCAACCAGGTTCCAAGGTAATTACATCACAGATGGTGATGACTGCTAAGAAGAAAATAAACTAAGGTGATGAGGTGGTGAGGGACTGGTGAGGGTAGGGGTGGGGGCTCCTATGAGAAGATAACATTTGAGTCTCAACCAGGGTTTCTCAAACATGACACTAATTGCATTCTAGGCTGGATATTTCTGTACTGTAGGGGCTGTCCTGTGTATTGTAAATGTTTAGCAGCATCCCTACTCCTTCTACCTACTAGATGGCGGTAACATCTTGCCAGATGTAACAGCCAAAACTGTCCTCAGACATAGACAAATGTCCTCTGAGATGGGGGTGGGGGGTGCAAAATCACCTCCAGTTGAAAACCACTGATGTTGAATAATATTTAACAACACAAGCTCTGAAGTTAGAACTTAGTTAGAATTGCTGCTTCACCAGCTATTGAGTTAAGGCAAAATACTTAACCCTCTAAGACTCAGCCTTCATCAGTAAAATGGGTAAAATATTATCTACCTCAAAATGAAGTTATGAAGAAAAAGAAGATAATATCTGTACAGAGCTTGATATAGGGCTAGTATAACAAAGGGTCAATAAATAAGAGCTTTTTAAATTATTATTAGAGCAGCTGTAGTACAAGTTCCCATATACCTCCCTCTCAAACACAGTTTTCCCTACTATTACCATTTTGCATTGTTGTGGCTTCTTTGTTACAATTCATGAAACAATATTACTATAATTATGCTATTAACTCTGGCCCACTGTTCACTCTTTCTGTTGTAGAGTTCTATCGGGGGTGGGGTGGGGGGTATATGTGGTATTAACTTATATACAACCCCAAATTTCCCTTCCATGGTTTTAATTAAATACACAAAACTGTACCTCTATCCCTATCATCTATTGCCAAAACTTTTCCATTGGGAGCTGTTATTTTTCTTAACCCATCAGGTTCAGAACTCATAGCCAAGAAGTCCACTCTTGCCTCATCTGTATTCATTTACAACAGAATTTCCCATGGCACCTGTCCAATATGATCTCCTCTAAATTCACCATCATGCTGGGGATAGGTTGGGAAGTGGACACTGGTTGGCTGCTCTACCTCAGCATGGGTTCCATGGCTTCTCCCTTCTTAACAGCACTTGCATGTTCCTAGGGAGTCAAGTCTCCTCTCCGCCACTGTGCCACAGTTGCCTTGATGAGGACTGACCCCACCACCCTTCACGGTGGGCACGGACTTGCATAAGCCTCAGCGACTGGTTTAGGGATTGCAGACCTAACACTCAGCACACCGCATTCCTCCAGCTTCCCCGTTTGTAAAGAAGACCCATTTTGCCATGGCCACCCATCAGCAAACAAGAGAAGCTATCCTGAGGCCAAAGCAGCACAGTGAGGAGGGCAGCACTGAGGAATCCAGCCCACAGTCTGTTCTCCAGGCCTTGCTGGACTGTATCTACCCAGAAGAGAGATATTTTTCTAGTCTGAACAAAGGTACCATATGGGATAGTGGCAGCTTAAAAGCAAATCACTGACAAACCAGACCCAGACCCTGATCCAACCCTACCTGAAGTTTATTCCTCCTACTGAAATTCTTAGTTATATGCATCAGTTAACCCCTTTGTTGTTTAAGCCATTGAAGTTGAGTTTTTTATTACTTGTAACCAAAAGCATCAAGGTGATACAACTGTTTAGCTATGCAACCTCAATGGAATGCAGAGCCTCCCGCCCAGCATAAAATACCCAAGTTGAAATCATTTACTCAGCCATCCATTATTGCAGGTGCTGGAGACACAGCAGTCAGACAGACAGCATCCCTCACCTCGTGGAGTGTATCTGTGCTGGATAAACCACTTCTTTAGGGAAAAGAGGCCCATTGCCATATGCAGAGCTTCTTTTTGAAAACTGTTATCAGTAAACAAATGCATTGATTAAAAAAAGGCCAAAAGGACATGAAAACACAACCTATCCCGAGATTTCACATTTAACTAACATCAACCCCAGGTGTCATTCCAGCTTCTTCTTGATGGAGCATGGCTGGATGTGATGGCAAAGAATTGTTACGGTCCTCACCCTTTATAACAGCATTATTTTCCATGCTGTTTGACAGGGCAGACACTAGCTAGCCACACAGCTACTTAGGTTTAAATTTAGATTATAGTATAAAAATTCAGTTCCTCAGCCATACTAACCATATTTCAAGCACACACACACTACCCATGGCTAGTAAATAAAATACTGCACAGCATATAGAGAACATTTCCATTACTGCACACAGTTCTATTGGGGCGCAACTCACTCTGCAGTATGCCTCGGCATGGACCATGTACTTTCCTCATTTTCTTTTTTCTTAATAAACACTTTACTCCCTTGCCTACCTCCCCCCACAAAAAAGTTCTATTGGGCAGTGCTGACTTAGAAAATAAAGTTCTTTCCTACAGAGTTCCCTTTCTATTTTAAAAAGCCAAGCATGGTGCTGTGGAAAAGGTCCCTCTAAGTTACAGACTAATGGTAGGACCCTGAAGAAAGAAAGAGGGAAAATGACCTTCCACATAAACATATGCACACCCCCAATATTTGCCCCCTAAAAGAACTAATAGCTCAAATAACTCAATTTGTCATTCTGTTCTTGACTCCCTCCCCCCAATCAATGTTCATTCAAGTGGACAGTGTTGTCTCTTGCCATCATTTATTTGGCAACTGGAATGGAAAACTCCAGTATTTTAGAGCTTGGAGCTCCAACTCTGGACATCCCACAATCAGCCAGAACTTTTCTAAACAGTGTGGATTCACAGGGCCCACCCCCTAAGGTCTGGGGTGAGGCCTAGGCACCCCCATATTGAACAAACACCCGGGATGGTCCTGAGTCAGTGGCTATATCATGAACCACTCTCTGGAGTTAGGGCACCAGGACTCAGCTGGACAGGGAGATACGAGTCAGAGTCATTAATGAAGCAACCCCCAGCCCACGCTGACACCCCAACTTGAAAATGCTCCCAGGTGATTCTGATGCGCTTTCCATTCACCCAAACCCAATTTGTGAGCTACCATTTCTAAAGTTGATCATATGTAAGCTGCTGTGCCTGCAATCTGTTAGCAGCCGTCACATGATGATACGGGGCTGGTAACAGGTACGGAGGGCTGCAGATTTCCCCGGCAGCCTTTTCAGAATGATTCTTTTCCCTCGGGAATTCAGGCAACAGGGCGACCCATTTATTAAACCTCATAGTTAGGCTTCTTTCCACCAAAAATAACTCCAATAGTAACAACCAGCTATGTCATCCCATTGAAGCCTTCCTCTTATAATCATCTTTTTTTGAGATAATTTATTCCACATAGAATAGTTCAAGCTTACATTTTCAGCTAAAACGTCGCAGAAACATCTTCACGTTGCTAAAGCAAGCCAAGGCCTTTCCAATTGCGGCAGTATTTTCCCACAGAGTTAGAGACATAAATGGGCAAAAGCTACATGGATTTCCCTTTCTTGGGCCTCCTATTTCCCTGACTTTTCTCTTACAAATAATGACATGTTAATAATATATCAATATTGAGATAACATTTTTGTGCTTTCAGAAGAGTTTTCGTACTCACTGTGGGTTTGTGCTAAGGTACGGCTAGACTCTTCTCTTTGAAAAAGGAAGACCCAAAGCACAGGAATGTTATCAAAACAGCCTTCCCTAAAAAAAAAAAAGCCATGGAATATATGCTTTTCCTGCTACATCTTATGCCTGAGCATTTTAAAAGTAGCAACTAGTAACCAAATTTCATGCCATTTTAGGGGGCTTCCACTTACCCCCAATGTAGTTATCACAATGAAGGAAGTAGATCAGAGCACAGAGTATTCCAAACTTGAAAATTCTCCTTTGTTTTGATCTGGTCCAACGTCCTGGATTATACATGCAATATCCAGTCTAAGTCTTGAATTCCTAGACAGCCTATTAGAATGTTCTTATTCTAATACGTGTACAGAAGGAGGGAAGGGGACTTAAAAAGGCGAGAATAGAAACACAATCCAAATCCAAATGCAAACCTAGAGCTTTTGCTGCCAACTTTATAGTTTAAATTTTGTAGGGAGCTCTTCCTTGCTTTGCTCCTTGATAGAAAGATTGCATTGACTAAACTTCTAATCAGAATTACCTGAGTCCCTTTCCTCATGCCCAGTGCAGCAAACCTGGTGCTGAATATGAATTATGCAATGCAGAGCAATCCATTATGCAAGCAGGAAAGCTAAGAAGGGCTGCACTGCTTTTCAAAAAAACAAAATTTCACCACATAACATCAGTACTGGGGAACAAATGTCCACTAGTCTTAGAGGTTAATTGTTTCCTGACAGCATCCACTCTTGGAGGAATGGTTTGGGCCCTGATTTATCTATAGAATGTCCAAACAAGTTCTGTTACTAGGGACTTTCCTGCCATATTTAAAACCTCCCTAGGACTTATACATAAAGTTCATTCATTCTTTTATTTGTAAGGTCACACATGTACACCTTAGACAAGAGAATATACACTATTCCTAGTACAAATTCACATAAATGCCAACTTCAAGATGCTATTTTGTACCCAGTTCTAAGACTTGGCAAACCAGCATTCTGAGACAAAAGATTCTAAGAATTACGATCAGCTGTCAGAATATATGCTCTCGGGGGACGGAAGTGGCTCAAATGGTTGGGCGTCCGTCTGCCATATGGAGGGACCTGGTTCGATCCCCGGGACCTCCCGGTAAAATTAAAAAATATATATATATATAGAAGGCGCATGGGCTGCCAGGCTGTGTGTGCCGGTGAGCCGCCAGGCCCCAGGAGCCAGGCAGCAAGATGATGACGTAAAAGGAGAGAGACAAGAC
>JAQZBX010043302.1:0-21710 GCA_029593785.1 Cabassous unicinctus | reverse complement strand
AAAAAAAAATACATACACAAACACACACACACACACACACATACATATATATATATATATATATATATATAACAAATAACATTTATGTAAACAAATGCACATATATGCATGTGTATTTATATATCATTTTACAAATATTGGTATGTATTGTGAAAAATTTGATTTTTACCCACAATAAAAAAAAGAAAGAAAGAAAGAAAGAAAGAAAGAACAATGGCAGCTTAGTGTTATGTAGACAAACTGGTCACTGAATATTTACTAATGTTTTCCTAAAATATGCCCTTATCATTTAAAAAGAATAAATTAATTTAAAAAAAAAACCAATAATACCTGTATATATATGTTATATATATTAAAGCAAAATCTTTACACATAAAAAATAAAAAAAATAAATAAATAAATGTCATGTCTAAGCATAAATTGCCACATCCAATTGATAATAATCCAAAATAGAATTACCCCTATATTTACTTGTAAGAGTGGTATAGTTTTTCTCTTTCATTTACATCTCTAAATAACTTAATTATTTCTAAGTATTTTAAGGTAAGGATCAAAATTCATGATTTGTATGTGCATATCTAGTTGTTCTGCCATCATATGGTAAAGACACTGTTCTTTCCTGAGTACAAGACCTTAGTGCCATGTATTTTGAAAATAAATTGACTATATATATATGGGTTTCTTTCTGAAGTATCAATTCTGTTCCATTATTTTAGATGTTTACTTTTATGCCCTTATCACACTCTTTTAATAAACGTAGATTTGTTTTATGTTTTGAAATATAAAATTTGATATCTTCTAGTTTTGTTCCTTTTCAATATAATTTTATCTATTAAGATCTCTATAATTCCATGATTTCAAAGGTAAGCTCTTACATTTATTTTTTTAAACAAATCAACTTTATTGATACATATTAATAAGGCATAAAATTCATCTCACGTGCACAGCCAGTGGTATTTGGTATAATCACATAGTTGTGGATTCAGCACATCAATCATTATTAGACATTTTCATTGAGAGATGAAGAATTTCCTTGTTTGTTTTTTTGTTTTTAGTTTATTACTGTTATATTTATTTTTTTTAATGTGCTATGAGATTTTGATAGGCATTCATTGTATCTCTAAATGTTTTCGGGGTAGGATTGTCATCTTAACTATATTAAATCTGCCATTCCATTAAATGGGATGTCTTTGCATTTATTTAAGTCCTCTTTAATTTCTTTTAGCAATATTTTTATAGATATTATACAAATCGTGCATACCTTAGTTAAAATTATTTATAGCAATTTTATTTTTGATGCCTCTGAAAATTATTTTTTTCCTAATTTTCTTTTTAGATTCCTCACAATTTGTTTGCCTAAATACAGCTAGTTACGCATGTTAATCTTTTACCCTGCAACTTTACTGCATTTATTTATTAGCTTCAATAGTTGGTGTGTGTGTGTGTGTGTGTGTGCATGAGTATAAATAGACATGTGTTTATGTGGCTGCTATAGCATTTTTCTACATATAAGGTCATGTCATCTCAGAATAGAGATAATTTTACTTCTTGTTCTAAAATATATATTTATTAAAGAGTTGTGAAATTACAAAACAATTATGAACATGTGTGGAATTCCATACAAGAACCATCCATCAACACACTACATTGTTGTGGAACATTTGTTACAAATTATGAGATAATGTCATAAGACTATTGCCACTAACTGTGGGCTATAATATTCATTTTGTAAATTTTTTCCGTCCCTCCTATTATGAACACAGTACATCTTTTCATTGATTCAAGAATATTACAGTATTGCTGTTAACAATGGTCCATAGGTTACATTAATTATAGTTTTCTCATGCTTTTCCACATTCTTACCACCTTGCAATAGTGATGTACATTTGTTGTATTTCATGCAAGGACATTTTGCATTTGTACTATTAACCACAATTCTCATCCACCTTTGGGTTCACTATGTTATTCAGTCCCTAGATTATTCTAGAGCTTTCTTTCAATTCACATTTACACCCCAAGACTGCCTTTTTCAGCCTCAATCCCATTTATAGACCAGCTGTGTTAGTTCTACCCACTATGTGTTACAAGCTCCATTTCCACACATTTACAGTCAAGTTAATTAAAACTTCCACATACATTAAACATCAGTACACCTTCTCAGTCCTCCTCTTATCTCCTAATAACCTTCACTCTAGGTTTTAACTTCAAGCATATATTCTTCATATTTAATTCATATTAGTGAGACCATGCAATATTTCCTCTTTTGCCTCTGGCTTATTTCACATAAAATATCTTGAAGTTATCATATTTATCCCAATTTCATTTTTTCATAAAGCAGTATAGAATTCCATCATATCTATATACCACATTTTGTTTATCCATTCATTGGTTGATGGACACAGGGGTTGCTTCCATTTTTTGGCAACTATGAACATTGCTGTGCTAATATCTGTTTGCATCACAGTTTTCAGTTCTTCTGAATATATTCCTAGAAGAGGAATTCTTGAATCAATATTATATTTAGCTTCCTGAGGAACTGCCAAACTGTCTTCCACAGAGGTTGCACCATTTTACAATCCCAAGAAAATGAAGGACTGTTCCTATTTCTCCACATCCTCTCCAGCACTTGTTATTTGTTTTTTAATAATGGCCATTCTATGCACTGTGAGATGATATCTCTTTGTCATTTTGATTTCTGTTTCCCTAACATCTAGTGATATTGAACATTTTTCATGTGCTTTTTGACCATTTGTATTTCTTCTTTGGAGAAATGTATATTTAAATATTTTGCCCATTTTTTAAATTGGATTGCTTGCTCTTTTGTTGTTGAGTTTTATAACCCCTTTAAATAGAATGGAAATCAAACACTTATTGGATATGATGGTTTCCAAATATTTTTTCTCATTGATTGGGCTGCCTTTTTCTTTCTTGGCAAAGTCCTTTGAATCACAAAAGTGTTTTTAAGTTTGAGGGGCTCCCCTTTATCCCATTTTCTTTCATTGCTCGTGATTTTAATGTAAGGTTAAAGAATCCACCTCATACCACCAGGTCTTGGAGATATTTTCCTACCTTTTCTTACAGGAGCTTTAAGGTTCTAACTCTTATATTTAGGTTTTTGTTCCATTTTGAGTTATTTTTTTGTATAAAGTGTGAGATAGGGGTCCTCTTTCTTTCTTTTGGCTATGGATATCCAGTTCTCCCAGTACCATTTGTTGACTAGATTATTCTTCCCTTACTGGGTGGCTTTAACAGGCTTGTCAAAAATCACTTGACCATAGATGTGATTGTCTGTTTCTGAACCACCTATTTGTTTCCATTGGTCTGTGTGTCTATCTTCACAACAGTACCATGCTGTTGTTGTTGTTGTTGTTGTTGTTGTTGTTTTCACCACTGTAGCTGGGTAATATGATTTAAAGTCAAAAGTGAAATTCCTCAAACTTCACTTTTATCTTTTAAATTAAAAAGTTTTAAATTTAAAATTTTTTCTGGCTATTCGAGGATACCTACCCTTCCAAATAAATTTGATAATTGTATTTTCTATTTGTTTACAAAATACTGATGGAAGTTTTAACAGGATTGCATTGAATCTGTATATCAATTTGTGTAGAATTGGTATCTTAATAATAATTAGTTTTCCAATCCATGAGCATGGAAAGTTCTTCCAATTATTTTGGTCTTTTTTAAGCAATGTATTTTAGTTTTCTTTTAGCAATGTATTGTAGTTTTCTGAATACAAGTGCTCTACATCCTTGGTTAAGCTTATTCCTAAATATTTGATTCTTTTAGATGCTGTTCTAAATGGATTTTTTCCTCTGAATTCCTGCTCAGATTGTATATTATCAGTGTATATAAACACCACTGATTTTTGAATAGTGATCTTGTATCTTGCCACTCTACTGAAATAGTTTATTAGGTCTAGCAGCTTTGTTGTAGATTTTTCAGGACTTTCTAGGTATAAGATCATATAATCTGAAAATAGTGAAAATTTTACTTCTTCCTTTCCAATTTGGATGACTTATTTCTTCTTCTTGGCTGTTTGCTCTAGCTAGAACATCTAGCACTATATTGAACAATAGTGGTGCCAAGACATCCTAGTCTTGTTCCTGATCTCAATGGGAAAGTTTTCACTATTTCACCTTTGAGTACAATATTAGCTTTGGGTTTTTCATTTATGGCCTTTATCATGTTGAGAAAGTTTCCTTCAATTCCTATCTTTTGTAGTATTTTTATCAAAAAAGGATGCTTTTCTTTGTCAAATGCCTTTTCTACCTCAATTGACAAGATCATGTTTTTTCTTCTTTGATTTATTAATGTGGTGTATTACACTGATTGATTTCCTTGTGTTGAACCACTCTTGCATGCCTGATATAAAACCCACTTGATCATGAAGAATAATTCTTTTAATATGTTATTGTATTCAGTTAGCAGGTATTTGTTGAGAAAGTTTGCATCCATATTCATTAGGGTAATTGATCTGTAATTTTCTTTTCATAATATTATCTGGCTTTGGTATTAGGGTGATATTGGCTTAATAGTACGAGTTCAGTAGTGTTCCTTCTTGTTCAATTTTTTGGAAGAGCTTGAGTAAGATTGGTATTAAATCTTCTTTGAATGCTTGGTTGAACTCACCTGTGAAACCATCTGGTCCCAGACTTTTCATTTGGGGAGGTCTTTGATGATGGTTTCAACCTCTTGTGACTGGTGTGTTCAGGTTTTAAGGGTCACTGTAGTTTGTACATTCCTAGGAACTTTTCCACTTCATTTACATTGTCTAGTTTGTTGGTGTACACTTGTTCACAGTATACTCTTTTTTTAAACAAATCAATTTTATTGGTACATATTAATAAAGTGTACAATTCATCCAAAATATACAATCAATGGTACTTGGTATAATCTCATATTTGTGAATTTAGCGCTTCAATCATTATTAGAGCATTTTCATTATTTCAATAATAATAATAATAAAGCTATTCCTGGCTCCATGCAGAATTATTTACTAAGCTGTTTTATTGAGATATATTCACATAACATATGATTTTTCCAAAGTATATAATCAATGGCTTTTACCATAATCACAATGTTGTGCATTAATCATGATAAAAGTTTTACAACCATTTTATTACTTCAAACAGAAAAAGTCTACATCCCTTAGCATTCATTCCCCAGTCCTACATAACCACAAATCTAATTTCATCTTTATAAATTTATATATTTGCATTTTATATAAATGGAATTATACAATATGTTTCATAACATATTTAGTTCATAGTAGCACAAGCATACTATATTTGTCCTCTTGTGTCTAGCTTGCTTCACTCAATATAAAGTCCTCCAGGTTCATTCATTTGTCATATGCTTTATAATTTCATTTCTTCCTAGAGGTACATAATGTTCCATCATACACCACAGTGTATGGAATTAGTATACCACAGTTTGTTAATCCATTCATTGGTTGATGGACACCTTGGGTGTTTCCAACTTTTGGAAGTCATGGATTATGTTGTTATGAACATTGATGTGCAGATGTCTGTTCATGTCACTAATCTCAGTTCTTCTGGGTATTTATCCAGTAATAGTATTGCAGGGTCACATGGCAAATCTATATTCAAATTCTTTAGGACTTGCCAAACAGGCCTCCACAGTGACTATACCATTCTACATTCCCACCAACAGTGAAAAAGTGTTCCTATTTATCCACATCCCCTACAAAACTTGTAGTTCTCTGTCTTAATAGTGGCCATTCTGATAGGTGTGAAATGATATCTCATTGTAGTTTTGATTTGCATTTTCCTAACCATTAGTGCTGTTGAACATATGTTCATGTGTGTTTTGCCATTTGTATTTCTTCTTTGGACAAATGTCTATTCAAGTCTTTGCCCATGTTTTAATTGGATCATTTGTCTTTTTATTGTTGAGTTGTAATATCTTTTTATTTATCATGGATATTAAACCCTTATCAAACTTGAATTGCCAAATATTTTTTCCCATTGAGTTGGCTGCCTTTTTACCCTTTTGACAAAGTCCTTTGAGGTGCAAAAGCATTTAATTTTGAAGAAGTCTGATTTATCTGTTTTTTCTTTTGTTGCACACGCTTTGGGTGTAAGTTCCAAGAAACCACCACATACCAATAGGTTTTAAATGTTTCCCTACAGTTTCTTCTAATAGTTTTTTGGTCCTGGGCTTTTATATTTAGGTATTTGATCCATTTTGAGTTGATTCTTATCTAGGGAGTGAGGTAGGGGTCCTCTTTGATTCTTTTGGTTATGGGTATCCAGTTCTCCCAGCACCACTTTTTGAAGAGACTGTTTTGTCCCATTAACATGGACTTTGTAGATTTGTCAAAAATCAATTGGCCATAGATGTGAGGGTTTATTTCTGCACTCTCAATTCTATTCCACTGAACAATGTGTCTATCTTCATGTCAGTAACATGCTATTTTGACCACTGTACTTTGTAATATATTTCAAGGTCATGTAGTGAAATTCCTCCTATGCCACTCTTTCTTTTTAGAATGTGTTTGGCTATTTGGGTGCACTTTCCCATCCAAATGAATTTGGTAATTGCCTTTTCTATTACCATAGAGTAGGTTGTTGGAATATTGATTGGTATTGCATTGAATCTATAAAGCTCTTTGGGTAGGATTGATGTCTTCATAATATTTAGCCCTTCAATCCATGAGCACAGAATATTTTTCCATTTGTTTAGGTCTTCATTGATTTCTTTCAGCATTTTTTTTTTTTTTTAGTTTTCTGCATATAGAATCCTGTACTTCTTTGGTTTAATTGATTCCTAGGTATTTGAGTACTTTTCTTGCTATTTTAAATGGAATTTTCCCCCCTCATTTCCTCCAAAGATTGTTTAATACTAGTGTATAAAAACATTACTGATTTTTCCATGTTTATAATGCTTCCTGCCATTTTGGTGAACTCTTTTATTAACTCAAATAACTTTGTCATAGACATTTTAGAATTTTCTAAATACAGAATTGTATCATCCAGAAAGAGTGAGAGTTTTACTTCCTCTTTCCAATTTGGATGCCTTTAATTTTTTCTTGTCTAATTCCTCTAGCTGGAACTACTAGTACCATGTTGAATAATAACAGTGACAGTGGCCATCCTTGTCCAATTCCCAATCTTAAAGGGCAAGTTTTCAACCATTCCCCATAGAGTACAATGTTGGCTGTGAGTTTCTCATATATGCTTTTTACCATATTGAGTAATTTTTCTTCTATTCCTATCTTTGAATTGTTTTTACCAAGAAAGGATGCTGGATTTTGTCAAATGCCTTTTCTGCATTGATTGAAATGATCATGTGGTTTTTTCCTTCAATTTGTTAATGTGGTGTATTATGTAGATTGATATTCTTATGTTGAACCAGGCTTGCATACCAAAAATAAATTCCACTTGATGGTGATGTACAAATCTTTTGATATGCTGTTGGATTAGATTTACAAGTATTTTGCTGAGAATTTTTTAGCATCTATGTTGATTAGAGAAATTGTTCTGTAATTTTCTTTTCTTGTAGTGTCTTTATCTGTCTTTGGAATTAGGGTGATGTTGACTTCATAAAAGGTGTTCGATTATTTTCCATCCTTTTAAATTTCTTGGATGAGTTTAAACAGATTGGTGTTGTTTTCAAAATGCATGGTAGAATTCACCTGTCAAGCCATCTGGTCCTGCACTTTTCTTTGTTGAGAGAATTTTGTTGATGGATTCAGTATTTAAATATGATTGTTTTGTTAAGTTCTTACATTTCTTGTAGTGTCAGTATTGGTTGTTTGTGCATTTCTAGGAATTTGTCCATTTCATCTAGGTTATCTTGTTTGTTGGCATACAATTTTCCATAATATCCTCCTGTGATATTTTACTTTTGTGGGTTCAGTTGTAACTTCCCCACTTTCATTTCTGATTGTATTTATTTGCATCACTCTTTTTTCTTTGTTAGTCTAGATAGGGGTTTGTCAATTTTATTTAGCTTCTCAAAGAATCAGCTTTTGCTTTTGTTGATTTTCCCTATTATTATTATTATTTTGTTCTCAATTTCATTGATTTCTTCTCTACCCTTTATTACTTCTTCCCTTCTGATTACTTTTGGATTGGTTAGCTGTTCTTTTTTTCCCTAGGTTTTCCATTTATTCAATTAGATCATTGATTTTAACTCTTTCTTCTTATTTAATATTGGTGTTTAGTGCTATATCTTTCCCTCTCAAGACTGCTTTTGCTGGATCCCATAAGTTTTGATAATTTCTGATCTTGTTTTCATTTTTCTCAATATATTTACTGATTTCATTTGCAAATTCTTCTTTGACCCACTGATTATTTTAGGAGTGTGTTGTTTAGCCTCCACACTTTTGTGAAATTACCTCTTTCTTAATATTGATTTCCAGTTTCATTCTGTTATGATCTGAGAAGGAACTTTATAAAATTTCAATATTTTTATATTTATTGAGAGCTACATTGTACCCTAATGTGGTCTATCCTGGAGAATGATCCATGGGCACTTGAGAAGAATTTATAACCTGCTGAATTTTGGTGCAATGTTCTTTATGTCTTTTAGTTCTAACTCATGTATCATGTAGTTCATATTCTCTGTTTTCTTGTTGATATTCTTTCTAGCTGTTCTCTCTAGTTATGTGTGTGGTGTATTGAAGTCTCCAATGATTATTGTAAAGATGTCTATTTCTCCCTTCATTTTTGCCAGAGTTGCCTCATGTATTTTGGGATAACCTGATTAAGTGCAACAGATATTTATGACTGTTATATCTTCCTGATGGATTGGCCAGTTTATTAATATATAATGACTTTCTGTATCTCTTATAACTCTTTTGCATTTAAAGTCTGTTTTGTCTGATATTAGTATAGCTACCCCTGCTCTTTTTTGGTTATTATTTGTGTGAAGCATGTTTTCCAAACTTTCACTTTTAGCTGGTTTGTATCCCTCGGTCTAAGATCAGTCTCTTGTAGGCAGAATATGGGTGGCTCATGTTTTTATCCATTATGTCAGCCTATATCTTTTGATTGGGGAAGTTAATCTATTCACATTCAATGATTTTACTGTAAATGCATTATTTTTTGGAATAAATAATATATTTTATAAAATATTACCCACATACATTTTTTAACAAATCATTTGTTTTGATACATATTAAGAAAGCATACAATTCATCCAGTTTGTTTATTATTATTGTAAGAATGAAAATGTTCTAATCATGATTGAAGTGATGAATACACAACTGTGGTTATACCAAATACCATTGATTGTAAATCCATTATTTACTTCCATCATTTTATTTTTCATTTTTCATTTGCTGTATCTTGTTTTTGTCTGTCTTTTTACTATTTTAGTATCCTTTCTCCTATTCTTTCTTCTATGCACTCCTCAAAGCCTCTCTTTCCAGTCTTTTTCTTTCAGGTTCTAAGGCTTCCTTTACTATTTCCTGCAAAGTTGGGTTCTTTTTATGAACTCTTCATTTCTGTTTGTTTGTGAATATTTTATACTCATCTTCATACTTGAAGGAGAATTTTGTTGTATACAAAATTCTCATTTGGTAGTTTTTCTCTTTCAGTCTACTAATTGTATCATACCACTATCTTCTAGTCTCCATTATTCCTGATGAGAAATCTGCACTAAATCCTATTGAATGCCCCTTGTATGTGATGGTTTACTTTTCCCTTGCTGTTCTCAGGATTTTCTCTCTATCTTTGATGTTTTACATTCTGAATAGTATGTGTCTCAGAATAGACCTATTTGGATTTATTCTGATTGGGGTACTCTGCACTTCATGCATATGTGAGTTCATTTTTTTGTAAGAGTTGGGAAATTTTCAGCTATTATTTCCTCAAATAGTCTTTCTGCCCCTTTTCCCTTTTCTTCCCATTGTGAAAATCCCATGATACATACGTTTTTGTGTTTCATATTGTCATTCAACTCCCTGAGTCCCTGGCACTTTTTCCCATTCTTTCCTCTCTCTGTTCTTTTCTTTCTTCAGTTTCAGCTGATCTGTCTTCAGTATCTCTTATTCATTCCTCTATCTGTTGTATGCCTCTAATGTATTTTGGATCTTACCTATCATGCCTTTCATTAACATGAGCTGTGCTATTTTCAATTCAGGTTTTAAAATTCTTCATTTAGCTTACTCTATGTCTTTTTGATATCTTTTATCTCCTTAGCTATATTGTCTTTCAAATCATTAATTTGATTTTGGAAATTTGTGTACATTTCATTAAGTAGTTGTTTCGATTCCTGCATCTCTTCTAGGCTTCTATATATTCCATTTCTTGGTCCATGCCTTCCAATTTCTTAATAAGGCTTACAATTTTTGATGTCTAATCATCTGATTAGGATCACGAATTTGCTCAGATATGTAACTTCTCTCTCTTTTTGTAGGGATTTAGTGGCAGGAGTCTGTGTATTACTGCTGTTCTTTGATTCTTGGTTCAACCTGGATCTTTAGGATTGGCTATGTTTGTTGCTCAAAACTGGGCTCTACAACCAGTAATGGGTTGCTGCTTCCTAGGGCCTTGGGTAGTGAAGGTATAAAGGCCAGAAAAATCCTCTCTCACTTATTTACTTTTAATTTCCTCACTTGCACTTTCTTGGCCTGCCAGCAGATGACATGCTTTGACAGCCCTCTCAGTTCAATGCCTCGTCTGAGTGTGTTTGCTGTAACACAGACCAGATCAATGTGACATAGGTTCCTGCCTGGAGGTTAAAAGCCTTGTAATTCAAACTTTCTCAGAGATAGTTCTATAACATTTGTTGGCAGCCTCTTCCCTTTTTCTGGGTCAGAAATTATTCTACTCACGTCTTTGTCCTCAACAATGAATTCCACTTAGTAGAGAGGGAGATTGAGTGGGTCAGATCTCTTTAGTCCCTTGCTGGCTCCCAAGGCAAACAATGGTGTGGTCCCACCCTGCCCAGAAGAACTCATGGGACACAGCTGTGGGTCAACAGCTGAGTCAGCCTTAGGTTGTATCCCTCTCTCTTCCCTTTCCTGAGGAGGTAGATGCCTGGGGCTTCCATTGTATGTAACGCACTGTCCCAAAGCCCTGAGTATTCAGAAGTGTCTTAGTGTGTAGAAGGGTGTCAGCAGTATCAGCTGCCACTTTTAACTCATGGTTTTGCCACCACAATTCTTTTCTTTTGTCCTCCCTTTTCTGGGCAGTGTCCAGCCTTTCCCTTGTGTACTGAATCCTAGAAGAATTTTTTCCAGGCCATATCTCCTGGTCCTCCATCTATTTTTCTATCATAGAAAAGAATCCCATTTCTTTCTAGTCAGCCATCTTTCCAGAAGTACCCATAGCATAATTTTATGATCTTCTTTATTTCTGTGGGGTCAGTAGTAATGTCCCCACTATCATTTTTTATTTGTTTGCATCTTCTCTCTTTTTTCTTTATTTAGCTAAAAGTTTGTCAAATTTTTTTTAAAGATTGATTTATTTACTTTATCCATTTCAAACTCCCCCTTCCCCGTTTTTGCTGTTTTGTGTCCATTTGCTGGGCAATTCTCTGTGTCTGTTTCCTGCCATCTCGGCTCATCCTCCTCCTCCAGTCTTCACCAGGATTCAATCCTGGAGACTTCTGATGTAGGAGAGAGGTGTTCTGCCACTAGCGCCACCTAGGTTCCTGGTTTTCAGAGCATCTCCTCTTGTCTCTCCCCTGCATCTCTCTCCTGTTACGTCATCATCTTGCTGCATGGCTCCCTGGGCGTGGCGGCTCACTGGCACACAGAGCCTGGCAGCCCATGCGCCTTCTGTATATATGCTTTTATTTTACCGGGAAGTCCCAGGGATTGAACCCAGGTCCCTCCATATAGCAGATGGATGCCCAACCATTTGAGCCACATCCACCCCCCAAGGTTTGTCAATTTTGATAATCTTTTGAAAGAAACATCTTTTGGTTTTATAAACTCTCTCTACTTTTTTTGTTCTCAACTTCATTTATTTTTGCTCTGATTTTATTTCATTCCTTTTACTTGCTTTGGAAATAGTTTGCTGTACTTTTTCTAGTTCCTCCAGCTGTGTAGTTAGGTCATTGATTTTAGCTCTTCTTCTTTTTTAATATAAGCATTGAGGGCTAAAAATTTCCCTCTCAGCACTGCCTTCACTGCCTCCCATAGGTTTTGATCTACTGTGTTCTCATTTTCATTCATCTAGCAATATTTATTGATTTCTCTCAAAATTTCTTCTTTGACCCAGGGATTATTTAAAAGTGTTTTGTTTAATCTCCTTATATTTATGAATTTTTCCTTTTTCTGCCTCTTGATTTCCAACTTTATTCCATTATGATCAAAGAAAGTGTTTTGTATAATTTAAATCGTGTTGAATTTATTGAGATCTGCTGTGTGAGGCAGCATATGATCTATCCTGGAGAAATATCCATGAGCACTTACGAATGTATATACTGCTGTTTTGGTGTGCAATGGTCTGTGTATATCTAAGTTTAGTTACTTTATCATATTATTCAAGCTTTTTGTTTCTTTATTGATCCTCACCCCAGATGTTATATCCAATGCTGAGAGTGATGTATTGAAGTTGCCAACTTTTTGTAGAGACATCAGTTTCTCCTTTCAGTTTTGCCACTGTTTGCCTCGCAACTTGTGGCATTCTGTTTATGGGCATATACATTTATGGTTGCTATTGCTTCTGGTGAATTGCTCCCTTTAATAATATGTAATGTCCTTTCTTGTCTATAATAACAGTTTTTGCTTTTAAGGTCTGTTTCATCCACTATAAGTATAGCTACTTCCACCATGTGTATAATATCATCTTCCAGGCTTTCACTTTTTTTTTCTTAATATACTTTTTTTTCTTAATATACTTTTTTTTTTTTTTAAAGATACTTAGGTTACATAAATATTACATAAAAAAATAGAGGGGATTCCCATATGACCCACTCCCCATACCTCCCACATTGTCCCACATTAACAACACCCTTCATTAGTGTGGACATTTGTTACAATTGATGAGCACATTTAGGAGCATTGTCACTAAGCATGTAATATTGTTCACATTCTAATTTACACTCTTTCCTGCACAATATTTTAAGTTATGGCAAGATATATAATGGCCTGTGTCTGTCACTACAATGTCATTCAGGACAATTCTCAAGTCCTGAAAATGACCCCACATTACACCTGTATTTCTCTCTCCCTGTCCTCTGAACCTCTAGTGGCCACTGCCTCCACATCACTGATATAAGTTCTTGCATTGCTAGCATCACAAGTCTGTAGTAGAATACCAATAAGTCTACTCTATTCCATCATTCATTCCAAAATCTTGAGGATTCTGGGATGGTGATGCCAACTCCACCTCTATTTGAGAGGAGGCTTAGATCTCATGGGTCACATGGATGTGACTATCTTGCTTCCAGTTGCATACTTTCTCTGTTGCTTGGCATGATCATTGTCCATCATCATCTCCTTGTTTATTGTCCTTGATGAGTCCAATGAACTGGTTAGTAGGTGTTGCAACTCTGTTGAGATTCAGGGCCCAGCTGGCACATGGACAGCCCAAAGATTTACGTCTCTTGGACATACACCTGTCAACTTCAGGATTAACTATAGGTTCAAATAGAATGATCAGAAGAGCTATGTGTAGGGAAACCACAACTGAGTCCAACTCTGACACACTGGGGAGTACGAATTCCAATGTAGGGCCCACTGGCAGGGCACCAAACTCCTGAGCTATCTCCCATGCCTATACTGTCTGGATGTCTCCAGGGCCCTCAGGAGACCTGCTATTTGAGGTAGTATTTAGTTTGGCAGTCATTGAGATTCTATTGAGATGTATATAAGCCTAACCTCTGATATGACCTTGTGACTCACTTTGAAGTCTCTTAGCCATATTTTCTCATTTGTCTTTACCTTTTCCTCCTTTTGATCAATATCTTTTTCCACTTGCATTGCTTGTTGCAGTTTGGTAGTAATCCCTCAGTGCTAGGGAGGCTTAACCCTAGGAGTCCTTTCCCATGCCATGGGTAAGGTAACGTATTTATATGCTGAGTTTGCCTTAGAAAGAGGCCACATTTGAGCAACAAGGAGGTTCTCAGGAGGTAACTCTTAGGTACTTAATAATACTAGCCTAAGTTTCCTTTTCAAAAGTAAAGGTTCATAAGTACAGTCATCAATATTAAGGGCCCATCAATGGACCATCCTCCATCACTAGTCTGGGCTCTGTACTTGGGGGATTCTTGCTGTTCCATTAGAGTATGTGGCAGAGCTCCCAACGATTGGAATTTGGTACTCTTTCAGTTATTGTGTGAAACTCCCCCTACTGTGACAATGCTCCATGAACAGTTGAATATATTTATATTTCTTATAGTTATGCCCCAGGTTAACCTCCTCCCATGTATCACATCACTGTCACCCCACACCAATAATCCTCTCCTTTCATAGTCTTAACCCTTCTGTCATCCAAAACTACTATAAATATGTAGCCAACAAATAACGAAATGCAATTAACAAGAAAATGAAATAATAATGATAGTTTTAAAAATAGAAATAAATACAAAAGTTTTAAAAAATATATAATAAAAATAATGAAAAAAAATTTTAAATATTTTATGACATTATGTCTTACATCATCGTAAGATCTCTTGTCTCATATGTATAGTGGTATTTTCTTCCTTTTATTCCCCCATGTCTTATTCTTTTCATTCTTTCCTCAAAGAAGCTTTAGTTTACAGAAAAGTCATGTACAGAATATAGGCGATTCCCATATACCCCAAATACTCCCCCTACTCCCCAATAAATAACATTTTACATGTGGATGGTATATTTGTGACAATTGATGTACAAATACAGAAGCATTGTTTTCTAACCATAATCACTTACATTATGGTTTACATTTTGGACCATACACTTTTACAAATTTTGATGAAATTTAAAATGGCCTGTATCCATCATTGCAAGATCACATAATATAATTCCATCACCACCAAAATGCACCATTTTCCATCTGTTCTATTCCTCCCTCCCCATCTCTTCAGTACCCATGGCAACCACCAATCTTCATTCCTTTTAGAATAAGATTCATAGTTATTTGCAACAACATCAAGGGCCTGACATACTGGTCTGCCCTTCCCTATTAGGCATTGCCTGTGCTCTCAAGAGAATCTGCCCCTCTATTTGAGAACATAGCAGAATTCCTAAGTTACCATATCTTCCTGCTCATTATGTGGCTCTCCACCCACTAATACAAACTACTATGACAAGATGAACCCTTACACACTCCCTAAAGGCCTGCCCCTGGTGCATCCTGTCCCAAATGTCCCCCTCATCCAACACCCTAAACTAGTAACTCTCCCCTGCCATATTTGCCAAGGAACATTCCCAACATTATAGTTTCAACCACATACCACAAATCCCCAGAGTTCACCTGCTTCCTCCCTGAAACCTACCCCAGGTCCATGGACAGCCAAACCCACCATCCTCACACTCCCCCATCACATATCAGCATTGCCTAACCCAATAGCATCACTGGACCACTGTCATGCAGGTCCACTGCAAAACTCCACCCTTCTACCTTATAGATTTTGCCCTTATGGCCATTGGTTCACAGCCTACTTCTCCCTTTCTGTCTCCTGTGTACCTGTCTCCCAGACACTAGCTCTCTGATTCTGCTCAATTTGATTAATTTATATCAGTGATTGAGTTCTTGTAATATTTGTCCTTTAGTGCCTTGTTTGCTTCATTCAACATAAGATCTTCAAGAGATATCCATTTTATCCCATCTGTTAAGACTACATTCCTTCTTGCAGCTGAGTAATATTCCATTGTATGTATATACCATAATTTTCTTATCCATCAAACTGTTGATGGACACTTGGGTTGCTTCCAACTTTTGGTAATAGTGAATAATGCTGTTATGAACATTGGTGTGTGTATTATCTGTTCATGTCCCTGCTTTCAATTCTTCAGGGTATATACCCAGCAGTGGGATTGCTGGATCACATGGAAGTTCTATAGTTAGCTTCCTGAGGAACTGCCAAACTGTCCTCCAAAATGGCTGGACCATTCTACATTCTGACCAGCAGTGAATGACAGTTCCCATTCCTACACATCCTCTCCAACAGTTGTAGCTCTCTGGTTTTTAATAGCCACCAGTCTAATGAGTGTAAGATTATATCTCATTGTAGTCTTGACTTGTATTTCCCTAATAGCTAATGATGTTGAGAGTCTTTCCTTGTGCTTTTTAGAAATTTGTCTTTCTTAGTTGGAGAAGGGTCTTTTCAAATTACTTGCCCAGTTTTTAAATGGGTTGTCTTTTTATTTTCAAGGTGTAAAATTTTTATATATTAATATGCTGGACATTAAGCCTCTGTCAGATATATGTTTACCAAATATTTTCTTCCATTGAGTTAGGCTGCCTTTTCACTTTCTTGACAAACCCCTTTGAAGTGCAAAAATTTTCAATTTTGAGGAGGTCTCATCTACTTTTTCTTTTGCTGCTTGTGCTTTGATTGAAAATTCATGAAACCATTTCCTATTACAAGATCCTATAGATGCTTTATACATAATCTTCCAAGATCTTTATGGTCTTGGATCTATATTTAGATCTTTGATCCATCTGGAGTTGATTGTTGTATGAGGTGTGAGATTGTGTTCCTCTCTTACACTTTTGGATATGGAAGTCCAGTTCTCCAAGCACCATTTGTTGAAGAAGCCATCCTCTCACAGGAGAATGGGCTTGGTGGCCTTGTGAGATATCAGTTGACTGTATATGTGAGGATATATATCAGAACTCTCAATTTGGTTCCATTGATTAGTATGACTATCCTTGTGCCAATGCCATGAAGTTTTGACCACTGTAGCTTTGTAGTATGTTTTAAAGTCAAGTAGTTTGATTCCTTCAATTTCATTTTTCTTTTTCAATGTGTTTTTGGCTATTTGGGTCCTCTTGCCTTTCCAAATAAATTTCATAGTTAGTTTCTCCAGTTTAGTAAAATATGCTGTGGTAATTTTTATTGGGATTGTGTTAAATTTGTAGATCAGTTTGGGTAGGCTAGACATCTTAATGATGTTTAGTCTCCCTTTCCATGAACAAGGAATATTCTTCCATTTATTTAAGTTTTCTTTGATTTTCTTTAACAATGTTGTGCAATTTTCTGTGTACAAGTCATTTACATCTTTAATTAAATTTATACCTAGGTATTTGATTCTCTTAGTTGCTTAGGTAAATCAGGTTTTTTCCTTCATTTCTTCCTCAGATTGCTCATTATGGGTGTACAGAAATGCTACTGAGTTTTGCACATTGATCTTATAACCTGTGACTTTACTGAACTCATTTATAAGCTTTAGAAGCTTTGTTGTAGATTTCTCAGGACTTTCTATGTATAGGATCATGTCATCTGCAAATAGTGTTTTGACTTCTTCCTTTCCAATCTGGATGCCATTTTAAAGTGTTCTTGTCTAATTCCTTCACCATGTACTTCTGACAGAATGTTAAATAGGAGCAGTGAAAATTGGTATCCTTTTTTTTTGTTCCCAATATTAGAGGGAAACCTTTTAGGATTTCACCATTGAATATGATGTTAGCTGTGGGTTTTTCATATATATCCTCTATCATGTCAGAAAGTTTCCTTCTATTCCTATATTTTGAAGTGTTTTTATCAGGAAAGGGTGCTGTATTTTGACAAATGCTTTTCCTGCATCAATAGAGATGATCATGTGATTTTTTTCTTTCCATCACTTTATGTGGTGTATTACATTGATTGTTTTCTTATGTTGGTCCATTCTTGCATACCAGGGATGAAACACACGTGGTTATGTTGTATAATTCATTTGATGTGTTCTTGAATACTATTAGCATGTATTTTATTGAGGATTTTAGCATCTAGGTTCATTAGAGAAATTGGGCTAAAGTTTTCCTTTTTCATGGCATGTTTGGCTTTCGTAATAGGGTGATTTTGGTATCATAGAATGAGCTAGGCAATGTTCCTTCTACTTCTATTTTTTGTTATTAGTTCTTTCTGGAACGTTAGGTAGAATTCACCTGTGAAGCTGTCTGGTCCTGAGCTCTTCTTAGATAGGAAATTTCTGATGACTGATTCTATCTCTTTACTATTAAATGGTCTGTTAAATTCATCAATTTTTTCTTTCGGCAATGTAGTCTATTTTTGTGTTTCAAGGAATTTGCCCATTTCCTCCAAATTATCCTTCCTGTTGGCACATAATTTTTCAAAGTATCCTCTTATGATATGCTTTATTTCTGTGGGGTCAGTGGTGATATCTCCTTCCTCATTTCTTGTTTTGTGTATTTCCATCTTCTCTCTTTTTTTTGTTAATCTAGCCAAGGGTTTCTCAGTTTTATTGATCTTCTCAAGGAATTTGCTTTTAGTTTTGTTTATTTTTTCTAGGACTTACTTATTTTCTATTTCATTTAATTCTGCTATTATCTTTGTTATTTCCTACTTTTGCTTCCTTTGGTTTTAGTTTGTTGTTCTCTTTTCTAATTCTCCCAGGTGTGCAGTTAGATCTTTGATTTTATCTCTTTATTCTTTTTTGATATATGCATTTATGGCTATGAATTTCCCTCTAAGTACAGCCTTTACTGCATTTTATTTAGACATGTTGTGTTCTCATTTTCATTCATTTCAAGGTAGTTACTGGTTTCTTTTGAGATTTCCTCCTTGACTTCCTGATTGTCTAATACTGTGTTGTTCAACTTCCATATCTTTGTGCATAATCTTGTTCTCTGGCACTTACTGATTTCCAGCTTCATTCCACTGTAGTCAGAGAAATTACTTTATGCAATTTCCATCTCTTTAATTTATTGAGAGTTGTTCTGTGACCTAGCATGTAGTGTATCTTGGAGTATGATCCATGTGCACTCGAGAAGAATGTATATCCCACTGTATTTGCATATAATGTTCTGTATATGTCTATTAGACCCAGATCCTCTAATGTATTATTCAGTCTTTGTTTCTTTCTTGATTCTCTGTCAAGATGTTCTGTCTAATGGTGATAGTGGTGTATGAATGTCCCACACTATAATTGTAGAGGCATCTATTTCTCCACTTAGTTTTTCCAGTGTTTGCCTCATGTATATTGAGGTGCCCCAGTTAGGTGCATAAATGTTTATGATTGTTCTTTCTTCTTGAAAGGTTACACCTTTTAATATATAGTGTCCAACCTTTTAAAATATATAGTGTCCAACTTTGTCTCTTATGATAGTTATGCATTTAAAGTCTATTTTGTCTGATATTAGTATAGCTACTCTCACCCTTTTTTTGGTTATTCTTTAAGCAAATAAAAATAAGATTGTTTTCCAACATTTTGCTTTCAGCCTCCTTGAATCCCTGGGTCTAAGGTGGGTTTCTTGTAAACAACATATAGATGGGTAATATTTCCTTATCCATTGTGCCAATCTGTATCTCTTGACTGGTGAGTTTAGTCCATTAACATTCAGTTTTATTACTCTCAAGGAATTACTTACATTAGCCATACTTTCTTTGGTTTTGTGTATATCATATGTTGTTTTTATTATATTTTTGTCTTTTAGTTGTTCTTACACTCTCCTCCAACTCTCTCTCTCCTGCTTTTTCCTTTCAATCTGTAAAACTCCCTTTAGTATTTCATGAAGGGTAGGTTTCTTATTGGCATACTTTCTTAATTTCTGTTTATCTGTGCATATTTTGAGCTCTCCATCATTTTTGAATGCCAGCTTTGCTGGACAGAGAATTCTTGGCTGGAAGTTTTTTTCTTTTAGTACCTTTACTATGTCATACAACTGCCTTCTTGCTATCATGTTTTCAGATGAGAAATCAACACAATCTTAATGAGTTTCCCTTGTATGTGATGATTCCCTTTTCTCTTGCTGTTTTCAGTATTTTCTCTTTCTCTTGAACATTGAACAGTTTGATGAGTATATGTATTGGAGTAGGTTTTTTGGGATTTATACTGTTTGGGGTGTGCTGCACTTCCTGGACATATACATCCATCTCCCTTAATAGGGTTGGGAAGTTTACAGCCATTATTTCCTCCAATACTCCTTCTATTCCCTTTCCCTTCTCTTCTCCCTCTGGGATGCTACAATTCATATATATGTGTGTTTTGTGTTGTCGTTCAAATCCCTAAGTCCGTGCTGAATTTTTTTTTCTCTTAATCTATCTGTTCTACTATCTGTTTGATTTCAGATGTGCTGTATTCCACATTGCTAATTCTTTCTTCTGCCTGTTCAAATCTGCTGTTATATACTTCCAGTGTCTTTTTGATTTCTTGGAATGTGCCATTCATTACCATCATATCCATTATCATTTTATGTATGTTTACAATTTCTTCAGTATGTTCTCCCAGTGTCTTCTTAATATCCTTATTTTATCCTTTCACTTCATTTAGTTGGTGTATGATATTTGTTTGGACAGTTTTGATTGATTATTCAATGTTCTGCATCTCTTACTGGTTTTTAATTTTTTCATTGGTCTGCACCATGTCTCCCTGTTTATTAATATGGTTTATAATTTTTTGTTGCTGTCTGGTCATCTTTTTTATCTTGATTTTTTTTTTCAGTTTATTGGCTTCTCTCTTTAGGGTTTTATTTAATTGCTGTGTTTTTGTGTGTGTTAGTTTCCCTTTGACACTTTGTTCTTCTTATTCTATTTTCTTGCTGTTGCCTATGTTCCCTTGAAGGAAAAAATTAGGTCCAGAGAAGTGAAAGAGGTAAGAAAAGTAAAAGGTTAATAGCAAGAATAATAATAATTGTTAGAAAAGGAACCTTATAAGACCTTTGCAAATGAATATTTAACTCCTCTAAGCAGTGTAGAGTAATAGGAACAAAAAACTGGATTACCAACAATGAAATGGGATACCAAACAGAGAAAGTTATACGGAATGAATTAAAAGGTCAGAATAATGTGGAAAGAGGGACAAAGAAATGAGAAGACAAAAAGAAAAAGTTAATAAAGGAAGAAAACAGGATAGACAAGATAGAAATAAAAACCAGAACAATTGTGGACTAAACAAAGAAAGGTGGATTTTAAGAACTACAACAGAAAGCAGATGATAGAAAGACAAAGGACAGAAAAGATATAGAGTTGGTAGACAACATTGGCATATGCAAAGAAGGCCAAATCAAGGAACAGGAAACACAGCAACCAAGAATCAAGCCACCAGCACCTTGAGGAATTTATCTCTTTGTCCAGCTCCTTCCAGATCAATGCCCTGAAGCCCCCTACTCTGTTGGTTCCCAAAACAGCTCACTCAGGCAGGATCTTGCCCCCACTCAGCCATTTTTTTATAAGACAGATCTGTCTATGTCCCTTTGAAAGAAAAAAATTAGGATCAGAGAAAGGGAAAGAGATTTGAAGACAAAAAGAATAATAGTAATGATAGTAGTAAAAGGTAGGAGAGCAACTGTACAATACCTAGAAGATTGAAAAATTAACAAGATTAAGAAGCACAGAGGAATAAGATTAGGAAAGTGGAATAGAAACAATGAAACAAGAAACAGAATAAAGTATATAGAATGAATTAAAAGGCTGGAATGGTGAGAAGAGGGTGAAGGAAAAGAGAAAAGAGAGAAAGAAAGAAGAAAAAAGAGAAAGTAAACAGAGAAAAAAGGAGAGAGGGAGAAATACAAACAAGAAAAATTGATAACCAAATGAAAGGCATAGAATGAAAGAACAATGGAAAACAAAAGTTATAAAAATGACGTGAAAAAGAAATAGTGTAGGTAAAATAGATCAGTAACCAAAAGTGAAAAAAAAAAAAA
>JAQZBX010043301.1:0-21717 GCA_029593785.1 Cabassous unicinctus | reverse complement strand
AAGTAGGACCTGGTAGAGAACAATCGAGAAGCAAGGGTTATAGAAGTATGAGGAACACTCTGAGAGTTGGGTTCCATTGTGTTGGGTGAAGGATAACAGCACTTTTGGGGAGAATGCCTCAGCTGAAATTACCTGTCTCACCCAAGACAGGTCATGCCTTTTTCTAGGAGTGGGCTGCAATGTCTGATCAATATGTGTGTATAATGGCTCGGTCCTCTTGTCCCATCCTAGAGCATCTCTGAAGGCTTATTCCAGTTCCAGTACTCTCCATTGAGTTGGCTGAAGCTGGGTACAGCCCAGTATCTCCCCTTATCCCTATTGTACTTCCTTCCTTTCATGGGTATGATGGTTCTTACTAACATCCACCTTAAAGTAGACTTCCCAGGGAACCCAACCTTCAGCATATGAAAAATGATGTCTATTTTAAGAAAGGGTGTGTGTCAGATTGTATCTAGTACTCTTGCACAGTTAAGAAATGATGCTTGTGATGGAAAAAATGGTGGCCAGCACGTTGGATTAAATAACAAAGGCACCTAATTTTGTTGACTAATGAAAACAGCAATGAGATTAGACTAAGTTGAGGAAAAAATGAGAAATGGAAACTGAGCAAAATTGGTTATCCCACTGAAAAAAATTAGCAGAAAAACATGGAATCAGGAGAGGGCAGAATACGTGGAGAATTTCAGCTGGAAGAAACTAGATAATTGATTCTGTAATGTTCCTGAAGAGATGGAATGCTCATAACAAAGATTGGCTTTAGGTTGAAGGGCACAAGGAAAGAAAGAAAGAAGGATACACTGCAGCTTCCTCCCCACGGCTTCTATTTATCTCGAGGAAGAATAAGGGGAGTAGAGAAGGAACTGTAGTGGTGACGATGTGGGGAAAGGTTGAGTAGTTATTTAAGAGGGCGATAGAGTGAGTTGAAGACAGAGATACAATAATGTTTCCAGGCAGCTTTAGGAGTCCAGGTGTGAGTAATGGTAATGAATATATATTGGCACAAATTTAGGCTATCAGATATTCTTCTTTCTTCCTTGAAGTTCTGTTTTATATTATCTCAGAATGTTTAATATAAATGCTACATATTTGGGATGCTTGGTAAACGGAGCCTGTGATGAAAACATCTGTTTTTCTTTTCCCTATCCCCTTAAGAAAAAGCCATTCAGAAGAAACTTTTGATTACCTTTCATTAAAACAGTGCATACTAATAAGCTTATATAAACGTTTAACTCTTAGGAAATTCTTCCTAATAATTCTCATCCTTACTACATCTGTCTGCAGGGCAAAAGAAAGGAACATTATTTGACTAATAAGTGAAAAGGAGTTCTTTGTGAATTTATAATAATAAACATCTATACTTGTCAGTGTAAACTTACTCTCTTCAGTCTCTGTATTTAGAATTTATCTAAGGAAGAGAAGAAATAGCTGTGTATAATGCAATAACTGGCTTTCAGAAGTTTATTTTGATAGAGGATGTGGATGAATGGACTGCAGCTCAGATTTTTTATCAGATCAGTAGAGCTGATCAAAACCTACCTTGGAATGTAAATTGCATGACTTCTCCAAAGTTCCTTTGATTCCTGTAATTGTATGAAAGGTTATGTATCGTTCCTCTGTGAAATAATATATAATTTTTAAAATTAAAAATCTGTGTGGTCTCGCTAATATGAACTAAATATGAAGTATAAACGCATGGAATTAAAACCGAGAGTATAGGTTATTAGGAGATAAGAGGAGGGTTGAGATGAACTACTGATGCTTAATGTATGTAGTAGTTTTAAGTAACTTGACTGTAAAACTGTGGAAATGGATAGAGTTGATGGTAACACATAGTGAGTAGAAGCTGGTTTATAGTTGGGATTGTAGCTTAAAAGGGTAGTCTAGGGATGCAAAGGCCAACTGAAGGAAAACTAGAGAATATTAATCACGCCCAGAGGAACAGACCAGTTTACAAACATAATCCAATATCTATTTTTGGAATTCATAAATAATGCCAAACTGCTACAGTGTGGGAGGGGGAGGGAGTGGGGCATATGGGAATCCCTTATATTTTTATGTAAGATTTAAGTAATCTAAAGCTTCTTTAAAAATAAAAATTAAAAAATCAAATAATACTTGGTCTTGTTTACAAAGGTAAAACACCTTCAAATATTTAAATGTTATTCATAAATTTAAATAATATTTTCTTTTTAGATGTTTCAATTTTTTAGTAATAAACAATTTCTGAGAATTTAAATATATTTTATAAATCAAATTAACCAATAATCAAACCTAAAATTCTTGAAATTGTTCCAAAACAATAAACAGAAAAATATTAACTTAAAATACTATGTGTAAATCAATACATCAGAAATTTAAATTTGTAATTCAGAATATGTCAGTTTAATTCACCAGCATTTCTAATGTAATATATTCTATTTCATCTTTATGTTCTTCAGTTGTTTGAATTAACAAACAAAACTTTCCTGATAATTTTTTTATTTATTTTATTTTTTTAATTTTTTTCAGTAAACTTGAATCATAAACCATGATGCTCATAAACAGAAATACAATCTCCTTAACTTATGTTTGGAAAGTCAGTTATTCTTCATATATCCTTCGCAGCCTTGAGGTAGTATGACAGCACACTGTCTTATTTAACTAGACTTGCTCCTGATGTATCACTTCTTTAGCTATCAGTGGAACACAGTCTCTGTATTTAGAATTTATCTAAGGAAGAGGAACATGCTGTTCATATAAGTTGTGATAATTATCACTCGGGAAAATATCCTTAACTTCTCTAGATTTCTCTCTTCTCCTAATAAGAGAAACTTCCATTTCTCATTTGCTTATTTTAGAGATATCACTTTTTTTTCTTTTTTCATTTTTTTTTTTATTAGAGAAGTTGTGAGCTTACAATACAACCATGCACAAAGTGCAGAACTCCCCCCTCCACCCACAGCCTACATTGTTGTGGAACATTTGTTACAGATTATGAAAGAACATGATCAGGCTATTACCACTAACTATGGTCCACAGCATACACGTGGTATATATTTTTTTCCATACACCCCCTATTAGTAACACTATGTATGAGTATTGAACATTTGTTATAGTTCTTGAGAGAACCCTCTTATATTTGTGCTGTTAACCACGGTCCATCCATAGTGGTTAGGATTCAGTGCTCTCACATGATAATTTTATTTTTATAAGAATGATAAATATGATGAGCCCATGAGTTTTGCCAGGTGTTCCAATACCATTGATGATACTAGTTAAGATATTTAAAATCAGATGTCTAAATCAAATACTCAATTGTACCTTTTGTATTATTATAACTTTGAGACTATTGCTGCCATGGGTTATATGCTATATGCTCTTAAATATTACAAACATATAAAATTCCAAATACACATTAGTTCCTTCTCAATGCAATAATGTCCCTACTATGATTTTAAATATTTTAAATATTTCTATACTTAATTGTAAATCCTCCTGAGGTGGGGGAAAATGGAGACATATACCCGCTAAGGAAGCAATGAATATTCCTGTAACTAAGTCTACTCAAAATACTTCTTTATTTAATTCTGAATCTCATGATGAGGAGGAGAGTATCATTCTATAAAACTGTGGTTTATTTTGACCAGAGACTTTGGCCAGGATATTGACTGATTTTTTTTTTTCAGGTCTAATGGAAATCTATTTATAGCTATATGAGAGGCACTAACTCTCCAGGAAGAAGTCATATGCTCTGGATTCAAGGGACACTGATTTCCTAATTGTCCTGTCTAATCACCAAACTCTGCTCTCCCACTCATGTTGTACACTTGTTTGCATTTTGAATTTATTGCTTTAGTTCTTAAGAAATGCATATGCATTTTTCCATCTAAACATTAAAACTTTTGACCTTGGCAGGTCCTCAAGTAATGACTTTTCAGCTAACTATAAAAAACATTGGGCTTGATGGAAATTTGTATTCTTTCATATTCTCAAGGCCACAAAACTGTATCAGGTATTAAAATCATGTGATTTAAAATTTGGATATCTCTTATAGTTTTATCTGACTTGGGTTTAAATACTATAAGGTCATTCTTTGACATTTCTTTCATTATTGTTTCTGACATTTTCTATGGATTGATCCCTAAATTATTGGCGTTTGGATGTAGAGAATGCTGTAACTTTGCCTCTAATGACAAAAAGCACATTGTCATTTATTTACATATGCGTGTACTTAAACTCTTTGTTTTGTTTTGTATTGTTTTTATTTTTTTTTGAGGTTCTGGGGGCTGGGGATTGAACTCGGGACATCATATGTGGGAATCTGGCACTCAACCACTGAGCCACATCGGCTTCCCTGTACTTCAACTTTTAAAAGATGTTCTGGTAATCCTTTTGTTTTTCTCAAGCATCTGAAATCTCAGAGAGGTCAGCACTGGGTATATTTGTGTATGCACGTGTGTCTGTGAGAAAGGGAGAACAAAAGACAGACAGAGAGACAGACACAGAAGCAGAGAGAGAACAAGAACATTGAGACTTTTCTTAAACCCTAAGAAAACTAGAAAATCTTTGGTAGGCACCAACTGATAAATGTATTCCAAAGTTAGTCTGTTAACTTAGAACATACACACAGAGTCAAAACCACCCCAGAGGGAGACAATGTGCTTAATTGGTTGAGCACTTGCTTCCCACCTGAGAGGTCCTGGGTGCAGTACCTGGTGCCTCTAAAAAACTAAAAAGCAAACAACAAGCAAACAGATGAATAAACCAACTTAGGGGAGCGCATGTGACTCAGTGGTTGAGTGCCAGCTTCCCACATAAGAGGTCCAGGGTTCAATACCCAGCCCCAGGACCTCAAAACAAACAAACAAAAAAAACCCAAAAAACCCCAAAACAAACAAATAAAAAAACATGCCAGAATTTATAAAGTGACAGAAAGAAATTAATATGAGTTAATTTTAACCATACAGTGATTTTGTGTTTTTGAGAGAGGTGGATAATGGCTTCCAAGATGAACAGGTTGTAGAAGGGATAGAATACCTGATTAGTAGAGTGAATGATTTTAAAGAAATGAGCAAAAGACTTAATTTTTAATGTGTAATATGTAGGTATATAAAAGAACCTTGATAAAAGTCAGCTTTTTAAAACATTAACAGATGTTTCCAGGTATGCAGAGGTGTGTATGAATATCAGAGATTAAAATAGAAACCGAAGTGAAAAGCAATGCTGCAACTGAAAATTTATTCAGTTAAAGACTGAAGAAGTATTTTATTGCTTCGTTGTACACATACAATTATTCACATCAGCTAAACTGTTTTTTTTAACTTTCACAAAATTCAGATACTTTGCAATCCTGTTTTTACTCTTGATATATAATTTCTGAGTCTTAGAAATGAAAAAGGATAGGGACTACCCAAATATCTAAAATGGGGTTCTTTGACTTCTAAGAACTTAAATCATACAGATAATTCCAGCCTTCTGCATTTGTCCTAACAGACCATAATCCCATAGATTTTTGTCCAGTAATGTGCAGTCTTTACATGTATTAAATGGTGCCTTTGTGCTTTTAAGTGTCTCCTTCCCTTTGCTCCTACTGTTCCCTGGAAAATTGCTTCCCTTTCCTGTTAGAAGCCTCCATCTGGGCTCTCACTGGGCCTTACCCAGGGCCACTTTATATTCTTATTCCAGGCCTAGAACAAACTGAGGTTTCTCGAGGTAGAAAGGGGGGAAGGTATAGCCCCAAAGCTACTGACCTGTAAGGGTGGAAAATCCATGGGATAGTACTTCCCATAGTTCTGCTGAGAAATGATCTATAATCTCCAAAGACCACGGCTAGGAAAGTGCTTACCTTTCTCTGCATCCTGCCCAGATCTTGTTTAGTCTTTGATAATAAAGTCCTAAGGTGCATGCATTACACCTTAGCCAGCTTTTCAGTGATAGAAAAAGCATCTACTCCAAATTATCCCTGACTTCCATTTCATCCTTCAAGGAGCATTCATTTACTTAATCAACCAATTTGTACTGAGCAGTTATACTAAGCACAGGGGAAAAAAAAATCCATGAGCAAATAATATCTGGCCTCTTGGAGTTCACATGCTAGTGGGGATATAGGAAGATTGGTTTTAGTAGCCTAGCTGTACTCTGATTTCCGTCTTCCCCAAGAGTTTTGTCTTTTCCATCTCCTTCCCTACTGCTTTGTAAAGTAATACTATTGTTATTCAGTGGTGGTATTTTTATAACTTCATGCCCCATGAACAGATATGTTTAATCTCTCTCTGTTGGTGATAAATTTTAAGTGACCATTTGTGGTGGTTTGAAGTTGTTTGTATCCCAGAATTGCATGTTCTTAAACTTAATCTATTCCTGTGGATATGTACCCTTTGTAAGTAGGACCTTTTGACAAGCCTATTTCAGTTAAGGTATGACCTAGTGTATTAGCCAAAGGGATGCTGATGCAAAGTACCAGAAATCTGTTGGCTTTTATAAAGGGTATTATTTGGGATAAAAGCTTACAGTTATAAGGCCCTAAAGAGCCCAAGTCAAGGTTACTTCCTTACGAAAATCTTTTGTCATGTGTTAAAGCAAGATGGTGGGTGACGTCTGCGAGGGTTCAGCCTTCCTCTTCCCTCTCAAGGTCCCATGGGTCCAGCTTCTTCCCATATCAGCTGTAGGCTGGCATAGGGCTCGTCTCTTTTCCTGAGGCCTGTTTCTTTCTGGCTCAGCTGCTCTGGTCTCTTCACAATGTCAGCTGTAAACTATCAGGTGAATGGCTCATATCTCTTCCTGGGGCCTCTGCTGTGTCTATGGACCTGTCTCACTTCCTCCATGCATCTTCTCTGTGTATCTACTTCTGTGTGAGTATCCATTTATATAGCCCACAAAGGGGTCAGGGACTCAAACTGAGTCGCCCTAATGATATGGTTGAATCAAAGCTCTAATCTTAACATAATTTATTAAAGCCTTCTCAGCCGAATCTAATATAACCAAAGGGTATCATGCCCAGAAGAACAGACCAGTTTACAAACATAATCTCTCTTTTTGGAATTCACAAATAATCTCAAACTGCCACAGACCCCTACATCAAACCATACACAAATTCAACTCAAAGTGGATCAAAGAACTAAATTTAAGGGTTATCACACCCAGAGGAACAGACCAATTTACAAACATAATCAAATATTTCTTTTTGGAATTCATAAATAGTATCAAACTGCCACATGCACCTTACCAGGAGAGGTCTTAATCCTCTTACTGGAGTCCTTTATAAAGGAATGAAGATGAGAGAGAGAAAAAGACATGGACACAAGAATCTGAAATCATTGAAACCCAGAAGAGAAGTGAGAAAACAGCAGACACAATCATTTGCCTTGCCATGTGACAGAAGATCAACGTTCTGTGACAGCTGGTCTTCGAGAAGAAAGCATCACCTTGATGATAACTTGATTTGAACATACTCATGGCCTCAGCTGTAAGCTAATAAATTCCCATTGTTTAAAGGCAACTCATTTCATGGTGTCTGCTTTAAGCAGTCTAACCAACTAAAAACCATTTTATAGTAGCAGTAAACGCTTGCAATGTTAGGAGAAAGAGAAAGGAAAATTAAGTGGGTTTCTCATGAAGGGGAGCAAGGGAAGATAGGCAGTATCTTTGTTCGCTGTAACCTCTTGTGATGGTTTAGTTCATGTGTCAGATTGGCTAGGTTATATTGCCCAGCTGTTCAGTCAAGCAAGCACTGGCCTCAATTGTTACTGTAAGGATATTTCATGGATTTAAATGATCAGTAAGTTGATTGCATCTACGGCTGATTACATCTACAATCAACTGAAGAGATTGCCTTCAACAATGAAGTCTCATTCAATCAGTTGAAGGCTTTAAAAGGAGAAATGATTTCAGGAGTCAGAAGGTAGAATTTCCATCTCTATCAGCTAGTCAGCTGCTTCTGGGGAATTCATCAAAAACACTCATCTGCCCTATATAATTTGGACTTGCCCAGCCCCACAGTCACATGAGCCAATTCCTATAGTAATCTCAAAGTATTTACATATAAATATAACTCCTGTTCTGTTTCCCTGGAGAACCCTGACTGATACACCATTTTTCTGTATTTATGCTTTAACAGGGGTTGATGTGGAGCTTGAAAGTGAGAGAACATGTGATGTATGGGAGCAAGAACCAAAAGCAAGTGTCTAAGCTGAGGGAAATAGAAACGGCCTAAGTATTGAACCTGGGCTATAAGATATGATTTAGTCTTGTGGAGTCAGTAGTTTGATTCCCACACCGTGGAATCATAGTTGAAATAGCAACATGACTGGCTAGGAGCTGAACCCCTAAACCAATAATCTAGTATTTCTCAACTTTCCATGATCTTGGAATGAGTAGCTTGGTTTTAGTAGCTGTGCCTCTCTGAGTATGAGACTCAATGCTGTCAGTAATCCTGTAACATGGAGCTAGCAATCACTGTGTTGTAGAATAGTTCTGAGGAGTTTACAAGATAATACATGATTTTCTGAGAATTTTATTATATAATATATGGCAGGCATACTTTATAAACAACGAAGTGAAGTTTATATATAAATTATTGGCATGGTTATGTTTATAGAGGTAAAATATTGTTAGGATATCATGACAATCTGACTGTAATATAAAATTCATTCTTTTAACTGCCAGGGAAAAAAAGCTGAACTGGCCAAGTATGCAAGCACTCAAGTGTAACCCACTTCCCTCAACTGTGATCTTCCTAAACCTGTTTGTTTTTTTAATTTCTAACTCCACCCTCCAAATAGAACACCTTTCTAGGTAGAAGAGAAGCACTGTTTAATCAAGAGGGTGTCAGATCCATCCTTAATTGCTATAACCTCCAGAAAAGTGTACCCATTTATTGGTTGGAAAATTTAGGGAGGCACTAAACAGCTGTTCTTATTATTGGAACGATTTATATGGGAGGGTGTGGGGATTGGATGAACTTGTGGATGGTGAAAAATCATCCACAGTTCTAAGGAGTCATTCATTCATTCAACAAATATTTTTTTAGTCTCTATTATGCCCCACTGAACCAGGTTCTCAGATTCAAAAGTGACCCAAAGATAGATGCTTTTAGTTTCCTGGAACTGGAGTACACTGGGAGAAGTAGACAGAATTGAAATGGGAAAGCACATAAAATAGTTATAAATTGGGGTGTATCATGACTAAAATATACAAAGAGATGACATAGAAGTTGTTGTTGTGAGAGACTTCATTTAGATAAAGTGACCGAAAAATTGTGAAGAAACTGCACTTATACAGGGAACCAATTACCAGGGGCTGGTGTGGCGTAGGGAATGTGGAGCTGATGCTTAAATTATACAGAGTTTCTATTTGGGGTGATGGAAAAGTTCTGGTACTGGATGGTGGCGATGTTAGCACAACATTATGAATGTAATTAACAGCACTGAATTCTATTTTTGAATGTGGTTAAAAGGGGAAATTTTAGGGTGTGTATATATTAAAATTTAAAAAACAAACAAACACATAGGCCTGCACAACACAAACAGTAAACCCTAATGTAAATTATGAACTATAATTAACAGTACAATTATGATAATATTCTTTAATCAATTGTAATAAATGTACCACACTAATGCAAGGAATTAATAAGAGGGGATGCATATTTGGGAACTCACTATTTTCAGCATGATTTTTCTATAAACCTACAATTTCCCCTCAAATAAACAAACACCTGGGACATGAAAGATTAGGATGGGGTCAGGGTAGTGTCCTAGGCAGAGATAAACAGGATGTGCAAAGGACTTTAAATCATGATTTTCTAGGCTGTTTGAAAAATTGGTAAGACACTAGGTTGAAGGTAAAAAGGGTATGTGGGCAGAAGTCAAAGAAGATATTTCAGTTTTATTACAAAACCACATATAGGGTCCCTAAGTGTTTCGGAAGTTTGGTTTTGCATCGCCTAGAAGAGAATGTATTTTTGTTTCAATCAAAATCTTACTTTCATAAACTCCTTTCTCATTTTTAGCATCTCTTAAGCAATTAAAAAGGTGGCCTTCTTCTGCCCCCGTGTGGTATACTGCTGCATTACATGAGTCCAGGATGTGAACTCCGCCGCATGATTTTAGCACAATTCTCGCTCCCCTTATTCCGTTCATCTGAGTCATCTCTAGCTGCCCATAGTTAGATTTTAATGTAGGAGTATCTTTTTTGTTTCTTACTTCATTGAGTTTGTGATCAATAGTTAGATCACGTTAAAATAAAGCATTTGCATTTAAATACATACTTAACTTTTCTTGATATTAGTTGTGACCAGGAAATGAAAGAAAACATAAATTTATTTGTTGAGAACAATAAGAGACCAAGTCAGGCTGGCCATAACCAGAAGATGAGATAAAATTGAAGGTTGGATTCCCATAGAGCCCATAGGAAGCCGTGAATGCCTAGGTTTGGGGAAAAAAATCTTAGAAGATTTTGGAGAATGGTAGCAGCAAGTCAGGAAGGTTAATAAATAAGGACGCTGAAATGCAGGGAGTAGAGAAGAGAGGGCTGCTTTTGTAAAGCCACTTAGAACCCATTGTATCAGACCTGGCGGGAAGCAATGAGGAGCTTTACCACAGACTCCTGCTGAAAACAAGCACTACACAAATTCTTTTGCCATTGCTAGCTCCCTGTGAAACCAAAGAAAACACACACCTAGCATTTCAGATGAAAGAGATTGACGTTTGGGTTTGAGCAATATCCAGTTCTTTGGCTACTATACCACTAAGGCAGAAGAGTCAAGGGCAGAGAGCACAAATTCCAGAGACTTCAGGAGAGAGGTGAGTGAAGGCAGACCAGGTATTATACAATAGGGTGAGGGATGGGCTACGGGGAATTTGGAAATACAGCTGTAAAGGCATCTAATTTTATTTAATTTACTTATTTTGATAAACAGGGAATGCCAAATAAAATAGGCCTATGAGTCACTAATATCTTTCAAAGTTTGTCCCAAAATTTCTAGTTTTAGTTGGTGTACTTGGTTAATTTACCAGTCAAAACAAAAAAGTGTTTTGTAGCCTTAATTTTTTGGCAATTTTGTAACTGACTATTTCATACATCAAGTTGTCTAATTCCATGTCTGACTCCAACATTTTGCTACTGGTTTATTTTGGAAGGCATTTCAGGAAGTTTTGTTGCTCAAAATTATATATTCTACGTGTGACCTTTCCTCACCCTCCCTGCTTGCTACCTCCCTTCTGCCCTTTCTCTTTCCCTTTCTTTGTCCCTCCAAAGACTTAGGCATTTAGTTACCCCAAATTTACAAGTGTTTTTTGGCAAATTGTTGCTAGCATGCTTCTTGGACTGCAGCTGTTGGACTTTATTCCCCGTTTCTGTCTGTGTTAGAGTATACCCTAAATTGCTTTCTGAGGCGATTCTTTAGCTCCAATGGCTACCACTCCCTATACACATTTTTTAGGCAGAAATAGAATGGTCTTCTGTTCAGACCCATCCTTATCTTGTTCCTTCTTCCCATGGGAGGATGCTTGTGTTACATGCAATTTAGCTTACTTTTAGAGCATAAGGCTCTATTTTTAATTAGAATTATAGCTTTCCTAGGACTTGTCAAAGACTATAATCTCAAATTCACTGCAGCTCAATACCTTTCAGATGCTTGACCTAGAGAAATAATATTTATGGAAGATGGACTAGAGGAAATGCAGTCATCCATTCTGCCATATAATCTAAAATCTATTTCAGAATTAAGACCATCAGAGAGGTGTGCATACTGGACCACATCACTCAACTGCTTCTTACTGAGTATGCTTTGGTCATGATGATTAAGTATTTTCTCTATGAAGGCCCATATGAAATTAGTTTCTCTTACTTCATAATAGCCTTGCTCCCAAGCAACTGATTTGTTTTATGTTATATATTGTCTTGTTACTGGCTGTATTTTCTGCTTTCTACATGTCAATTAGGGAGCTCAGTCAATACTGTGCTCTACCTTGACTGAGTGCACAGTATATCAGTGTGGGCACTTGTTCCTTAATCACAATCCTGCCACCACCTTGCTTTCCTATTTTTATTTTCCAAATCTGTTCTTTAAAGTACTTAAATATTTTATATTCTTGTATTGTATGCATTTGGGACCAAAGCAATATGTAAGTAAAAAACAACCATAAATTGTTATTTATGTTATACATAATTGTAATCATTATTCCCTGGCCTAACAGTTTAGCCTAAATAATCAAGAATTAGAATCAAATACATTGTAGTTCCCCAAAGCTGAAATACCTCCCCCAGAAAAAATAACATTGATTTTCCCTACTATGCTAATCCTGGGTCTCAGTGTAGAAAAGGTTATCTTGTGGGTTATTATTGCATTGATTTTCCCCATGAAAAATATTGCTAAATAGGGAGAGAGGAGTTGAAGATGAAATTGAAAACAACCAAAAGTATTATTTGTAGGATGACATCCTGAACTTGTCCATTAGTAAGGCTAAAGAAAGGATCTTCATTACACTGAATACATGCTTGTGAAATAGTGCTTTCCATCAACTCAGATCAGAACTCTGGGGAGTGTGTGGGTGAAAATGAGTTTTTGCTTACCATTTAGGATCTGTATCTGTCATCTGGTTTGCTGTCCAAAATAATCATTCTCAAATTTGTGAGTGATGATGAGCTTCAGGGATAAGTATATTAAAATGGTTTTAATTTCACATACACATAATTTCATATGATGTAGATGTTTGGAGTGTTCAGATAGTCTAGCTTTGAATTCAGTCTTTCTTTTTTTTTTTTTAAAGATTTATTTCTTTATCCCCCCCTGGCTGCCTGTGTTTGCCGTGTCGATTTGCTGTGTGTTTTTTTGTGTTCGCTTATCTACCTCCGGCCGGAAGGTCCTGTTGCATCAGCCCACCGCGCCACGCGGGCCGGCCCGCCCCACAAGGAGGCCCCGGGAAGCGAACCCGGGGCCTCCATATGGTAAAAGGGAGCTCCATCGATTGAGCCACACCCGCTTCCCTTGAATTCAGTCTTGAGACCAGATTGGTCTGTGAATAAGATGGCCTTGATGTCTGGAAAGTATTTGCAATCCTAAATCTCAGCTACTTTATAATAAGAGTAGTATTCTTTTTGTCTCTGACCTAATAATCTAATCTGCAGATCACTACATTCACTACACTGAAGAAATCCTGATCGTTCTCAATACCATTAAGGTATTACTTGGATTATTTGGTAACATTTAAGTCAAAATCAGTGGAGGAATATGCTATTTTTCTTTTTCATGAACATGGCTATATTATAGCTGTCAGCTGTTTATTAAAGTGGTCCTAAAACATAGATGGGGGAAGCGGGAGTGGCTCAGTCGATAGAGCCCCCGTTTACCATATGGGAGGCCCGGGGTTCACTTCCTGGGGCCTCCTTGTGAGGGCAGGCCGGCCCACGCAGCCTAGTGGGCTGATGCAGCAAGCCCTCACAACAGGAAGCGGGTGTGGCTCAACCGATAGAGCCCCCGTTTACCATGTGTGAGGTCCCGGGTTCGCTTCCCGGGGCCTCCTTGTGAGGGCAGGCCAGCCCGTGCGGCACGAGGGGCTGATGCAGTGGGACCTCACAGCGAGGGGAAGATAAACAGACACGGAGAAGACACACAGTGAATGGACACAGCAAGCACAAGCAGCAAGGGGGGGATAAATAAATAAATAAATCTTTAAAAAAAAATAAAATAAAATAAAACATAGATGGTTTGCCATTGAGTAGCTATTGAATAGCTGTCATCAAAATTTTTTTAATATCCACTTTATGCTGATCATTGTACTAGGTGCTTTGTTTTATATACATTCTCATTTAATCCCCATAAATCATTTTATGGATATCATTATCAACATTTGTGAATGGAGAACTGAATAACTTGTTCACATTACCACATGTGGTAGGCAGATGTTTACTTTTTTTTTTTTAGGTTTAAAAATTTTATTTTGAAATAATTTCAAATTTAACAAGATATTTGCAGAAACACCAACCCTAGACAGAGAACTTCAACATACCCCACCCAAATGGCCAGAACTACCACTTTAAAGAACTTTGCCACATTTGCCATATCATCTATTTATCTATCTATTATCTATCTATATCTATTTATCTCTGTCTATTAAGTTTGAAGACACCCACATCCTGTGATCCAGCATTTGCCTCCAGGATCGGTTCGGAGGCAGTTCATGCAGATGCCTATCAGGACACATTTACAAGAGGTTTCATAGCAGTCATGCCTACAGTAAAAGAACATGGAATGTTGCAAGAAGAACGGTAAACAAATCACAGTACATTTACAAAATGGGATGCTATACAGCAGTGTGAATGAGTGACCACACCTATACATATCAACGGGATGAATCTCAGAAACATAATGTTGAATGAAAATAGTAAGTCCCAGAAAGATACATACTTCATAAATTCATATGAATAAAGTTCAAAAGCATCCAACTAATTATAAGGACAAGGGAATACAAAATACAAGATTCAGGAGGGTGTTAGCCTTGGCGAGGGAGGAAGAGATGACTATGAAGGGGCTTGCAGAGAGCTTCATGGTTTCTAACAATTTCTTTTCTTAATCAAAATGGTTGTATATGTTGGCTCTTTTCCTTTTTAACATTTATGCCACACATATTTATCCTTTTGTATGTGTTTAATATCCCAGAAGGAAAAAAATAGGAAATTATTTGGGCTTTAAATATCTAAGTGAAGTAATTTACACTGTACCTTTTTTAGAAACATCCACTCTTAGGTTATGCTTTCCAAAAATTCTTCTCTGAACTTAATCCATAGAAGTTAATATCTAGAAGCCTTAATGCTTGTGACTTATTCATCAAGCAAGGAAGATAAGTGTGCCTCTCTTTCCGCCTGGCATGTTGCAAACTTTTCACTCCTGGCAACATAGTCTATCTCTGGAAACTAGGCCAATTGGCAATCTTCTGTACTTCTGCTTCCTGCCTCAGCTTATTAAAAATGATTTTTTGAAAAAAGTATGCCTCCTTCTCTTAGCAAGAATGGCAGATCACTGATTAAGTGGACACAGAATGGTTGCCTAACAGCAGTTGGTAGTTGATGCTTTCCATTCCCCAGGAGGTAAAGTCAAGGTGATAAATATCTAAACACCAATAGGCTGGTTCTTGATGCTAGGGCAGCTCTGGCTGTGTTTATTTCTCCACCAGCTTTTGTAAAGGCTCTTTTCACACTATGCTTCCCTCTTCTCTCCTGATCCCGAAGGCCAGAACTGTTTCCAGATCTCATGATTGCTTTCTTTTCTCCCACAGCCAATTCCTTCCAGTAGTGTTCAGTAGATGAAACAGAATTCACAAAAGCCTACACTAATGAATGTTGCCATCATTTAAAAAAATTCCTACCACTCTTATACATTTCATTGAATACTGAACAGAAAAACAAAGCCAACAATTCTTTTAAGAGTTCTTCCTTATAGCCTGCCTATATTTTGCAAATGCAAACTTGGTGATATATTGATGACCAGTGAGCAACTTTTTCCACAATATGGGTTGAGTTTTCTCCTGCTTATTCTTATTTCATTGTATGCATGTATTTTTCTCCCCATAATAGTTGTTACATTTACTTGTTATTATAATTAAAAATAAAAGGCATCCCAAAAAGCAGAAATTCATGCATCCATCAGCCATGTATTGAATGCCTAGTATGAAATGGTGATGTGTGGTAGTTTGAATTATGTACCCCAGAAAAAAAAAAATCATGCTTTTAATCTTAATTCACATTCCTATGGGTGTGAACCCATTGTAAATAAGACCTTTTGAAGATGTTATTCAGAAGGTGTGGCCTATCTGAATGGGGGTGGGCCTTAATCCAGATTAGTGGAGTCCTTTATCTGAAGAAGAAATTTGGACATAGAGATAGCCACAAGCAGAAGCCAGAAGCCAAGGACGTGGAAGAGAAAGGAGAGGACATATCCCGCCATGTGATGAGAAAGCCAAGGAACCCAGTCAGAACACGACAGACCCTTGGAAGAAGCAAGCCTTCTAGTCAATGCCTTGATATGGACTTCTGGCTTCCGAAACTGTGAGCCAATAAATTCCCATTGTTTAAACCAACCCTTTGTGTGGTATTTGTCTTAGCAGCCTGGCGAATTAAGACACGGTGCAAATAACCACCCACACCCACACAGATTTCCTAAACTTTAGAAGTTCACAATCAATTCTGAAAACATAATACACACATACTTATAAACCAACTACCACATATGATATGCTATAATGGTATAAAGAACTTAACTTGACCCTAGAAATGGGTGGAGAGGAAAACGAAGACTCCAGGAAAAGGTGACAATTGTGTTTTAAATTAAGAATGAAAAATTTGCCAAAGTGAGGAAATTTAAATCCTGATCTCATCCTTGAAAGTACAACATTTTTTTCATTTAACTCTCTCACAAATATGTATGCTAGAGCTGGTACCTATACATAGTAATTAAGATTACTTTTGTTCCATAGTAAGATTAACTGATAAAATAATTGTGGGGCCAGGGTTTAAGTTCTAGTGTGAATAAATGTTAGATCAGAATAGATTAGTAATGTTCAATGATGTCACTGCATGCCTCAGTTATTTCATAATGCCATCCTGGATAGTTTTGCATTAAATTTTCAGCATGATACACATTTTGCATTCAAGATTTTAAAACCTTAGGTTATTTCATTTTCTGATTAAGTTATAATTTCTCAGTGACACAGTAATGACTTTGGCAAATATTCTTTCTGCTTTCCTTCCAAATATCTTCCTATAAAACACAGACAAGGAACTGGAAAGCTGTTTAATCTTTCACAATCTCAAATTCTTTTCTTAGGGGATTTTGCTTATTATTGTTTGTGATTTATAAATTGGAATTTGCTCTTGCATAATCTCACATGATAAACCGAGCTATTTCTTTCCGTGTAATATTTTATAATGCTCATTCTATTTCCTATGACAAGTGGACACAAAGTAATCACCTTCAAAGTAGATAATGATTATATTTTACGTTAACCTGACAATGGAAATTATAAGTGTCAAAGGTGTTAAAGTCTGAATTCTTCAAGAAATAGAACCTTTTGTTATCTGTATTTTAAAGAGACTTCTTTTTATTTATTAAAATTAAATATTTGGGAACTAAATCTGAGTTTGGTTCTTTAGTTAAATTTTACCTCTAAAGCAAATTTAAATTATAAGTGAGTACATTTGTTTCCAAATTGAAATTTAAATAAAGATTTTAAAGTAAAATCTAAGAGTGTTTTCTAGCTACGAAAAGGGGCAAAATTTTTTGGTAGATTTTCCTTTTCCTTCCATATCAGGTCCTAAACAATTTTCTATACTTTAAAAATGTGTCTTTAATATATAAAGAATTGTCACAACTCTGGTGAGGATAATGATATAATGCATATGTTATTATTTGGATACATTCAACAAGAAAACAGTTTTTGATAATCAAACTATTATTTCATATAAATAGAAGTCATAAAAGATGTTATAGGATTCTATAAAAGAACAATTTATTTTATCTTTTATAAAGCAAGATGCACTATGGTAATAGTAAATAAAATAGAATGCACTGCATTAAACATTGTATTCAATGTACATTTAGGTGACTGGATTCATCAACCTCTTCCACCTATCCTCACTATTTTCAAGGCTAACTTTTATATTACAATGGTAACAGCCAGATTGAAATTCTGATTCACTGATACTATGTCTTCTTGTATATGCTCCTGTCAATGTAGATCGAATGGCCTAGCAGACATGGTACAACTTGTAAATTGGGCTTTCAGAATATTTTGTGATTGAATAAACGTTTGCCTATTTCCCCAAAATATATTGCAAGCATCCTAAATATAAAGTCAGTAATTTTTATTTGACATATCTATAAACAACTAACAATTTAACATATCTCTTTAAAACTCAAATTAACAAACATACTTGATAAGGAGTTTTAGACTTTCTGTCTTAATGGGAATGTGTTTTAAACCATGTCTTTTAGTAACTGAGAGAGATTTTTACTTGAATATTTGAACATTATACTTGATTAAAAAATAGTGTAACCCCATTGTAAATAAATCTTCATTTGGTGAGGTGAAATTTATTAGATTATTTTAAATGTATGTGAAATATTTTATCTGAGATTAGTTCTATAGGCCAGATGGAGAAGCCATGGAAACATTTTTGGTGGTACTTAACATTTGAGTGGTTAGTTCCCAGGTGTAGGTGACACTTGATTTAGATATAGCCAACCCTACCTTTACAATCTGAAGGTTTCTCCACATAGTAGTCAGTGTGGACCAGGAAAACCAAGAGCTTATAATTGAGATCTACTGGGATTAATGAGTTGGAATACTGATCAACTGACAACAATATCCTCAAAACTAATCCTAAATGCTGAACCTGAGAAGCAGATAATAATCAGTGACAGAGAGCGTATTTGAGGCTAGATTATAGGGCAAGCTCTTATTTGAAACATTTATATTCCCCCCACAACATTTTCTAGAACTCTTTTCTAAAGGAAATATTAAGCTCAGGGCCATCACAATGTAAATAATGTGGAAAACAGAGTACTGAAAATAATGATTAGAAATAGCTACAAGTTTCCAAAACTGGCCCACAAAAGGCTGTATTTACTGAATACCCAATTTTTAAATTTGGATTTCTTCTCCTTTTAAATTTAACGCAAAATCCTTGCCATCAAACCATTGAAAGAATTGTAGCAAATAGGATGACATATTCATCAGTATTAGATGTAATCTTTTTTTTTCAGACACAGGATTTCTTCTAGGAAAATTGTATTTATATCCTTTACCCAAATCGTGAAGCTTAAACTCAGGTACTCCCCACAACTGAGCTTCCTCCACTGGCCATCCCCCACCCCCAATATTTGAAAAATATACTTAACCATCATGTCAAGTCACTTATCTTGAAGAATAAACTCTTACAAGTTGTAGTCACCAAATGAATTTAGACAGAAATTCAGAAATGAGTCATGTAAAGTAAATTACATCCTATCATTCACTGTTATCATTAGAACTTTTGTTTTTCTACCAAAACTGACATTTTTCCAAGTTATTTCCCCTGTGGGCTTAACATCCTCTCGCTTTTGGTTTAAGTTCCTAGGAGCTAATGAGTGTGGATCCATAATAACCATCTTGAAAATAAATTCAAACATGGAAGCTAAAAATATTTTTTTTGCATAATTCCTCAGGAAATTGGGATCAATTGTCTTCTAAATAGAGTCACTACAATTAAATTTAAAACACACACTTTTAAATTGCTGAAGCCTTTGTTACCTCCTTTAACAGGGGTGGTAGGAAGAGAAGAGAAAATAGAAAAGAAGACAAGAGAAATGTTCTTAAATGCAGCTCTGTCCACTGAGGCAATTGCCTTAAAAATATTTAGCGTGTACCTGAATTTGCTTTTTGAAGGATTCTAGTGGCAGCTATGTTAGTAGTGTCGCAGATGTCCATGGTAACTTTAGGAGGTAGAAATCTTAACTGTGTTTAAGCAAATTATGAATTAAGAGGTGACAACTGATAATAGTTTATAATGTATATGCAAATTGATTTACTAAAAGACTAGCTTGCAGAGAATGTCTTAATTTTGGATGTCCTAAAGAGCAGTTCTTATCTATATAGGATGAGACAGGTACATTGTTTCAATTTCCCATTAATACAAAGAAAAACCACTAAAAATAATGTTTTCATAATTATAGGCTTTTCCTTAAAATTTGTTATTGGCCTGAGTATATTGCATATTTCTTTATCTTTGAGTTTCCCTACTTCTCTAAAGACCATTTAGAATCAAGATGAGATCTTGAAATATTCTATCATGGGAATGTATGCCAGATTTTAAATTCTCATCACTTCTCTGCTTCTATAATATTTTCTCCTCATATTTATCCAATCTGAGATATGTACAGACTTAATTGTGTTCCCCACCCTCTGTGCAGTGCCTTGGGCAGAATAGGAGTTCCTCATATCCAAGCTGACTCCCCAACTTTAGGTTTATAAGTGTGTGCATTGCTTTCGTAATCAGAAATTTTAGCATTTGGAAGCTTCAGAAGTTGTACATACTTTCAAGGAGTCAAACATCCTTCTTAAAATGCTTAAAGATTTCTTAAATATTCACTTTGTAAACATGCTCTAGGTTGATATTTATGTCAAGAAGGGGTTGTGTTGTACTCTTCTGAGTTTGGAATGCTCTTCAACAAGGTAAGCTTTCAGGGTGACATTTAGAGGGAACTTTTTAGAAATGTAACACTGCGGAAAGTACTGCAGAGGAGAACAGATTTATAGAGCTGGAGATCTATTATGCAGAGCTGTAGATCACTGATGTCGACCAATGAGACTAGCTTTTTTTAAATTTGAAATATTCACCAAATGTCCTTTGTCTTGTCTTTCCTTGTAGAGGCAACACTTCAATTAGATTTTTTTTTCATGAGGAAATTCTGTATTGTTCCTTATTCTAAATCATTTTTCTTGATTTTTGAATCTCAATTGTGTGCCTAAAACAAATGTTTTTGTTTAGCTATATTTGTCAGGAATGATAGATTTAATAGCAAAGCATAAATATAGACAGGTAGTTAAACATCCAGTACAGTAAACCACTGCGTTTACCATGTGTCTGTGAACAAATATGATTAAAAACAGAAAATGGGTGAGGTAGAAAAGTAAATCCAGTAAGGTTATTTTAAGTGGGCAGCATTAGATCAGAATTATAATTACCAAACAGAAATTTGCTTAAAAAGGGGAAAATAGGTCCTGTATTTATTGTTACTCAGTGTATTTAAAGCTTCTAATAGTTTATACTAAAAATACAATATTGACTCTTTTGCATAAAACATCTAATTTATTATTATTTATAAAACTCTGTGACCAAATTGCTAAAACTGGTAGAGTGACAGTTCCTACTTGTTTGAGAGCATTACATATAAAATACCACAGATGAAAAGAGTAAGCTACTTGTTACATTTATATTATAAATGTTTAAATATTACCTTACCACATCAAAGCACATTGGTGTGTTTTCTCTGTAACAGACCAGAAAAACTGTTTTTTGGGGGGAACCAAGTGGTTTGAATGTTTAAATATTACTTCTTATATTAGGGTTCCCCAGAGAAAAACAATTGACTGGGTGGATGAATGGGTGGGTGGATGGATAATGGATGCAGAGGGAGAACGGGGGAGGAGAATGAGGGGGAGAGAGGCAAAGAAAGAAAAAGAGTTAGTGTGGTAATTGACTCATAATATTTCCTCCAAATTCCACAGGGATCCGCGAGCAGGAAACTCTGATGAAGGTGAGGAATTCCCCAAGAGAAGCTGACTGACAGCAGTAGAGGCAGTAATTCTTTTCTGACTTCTGAATTCTCAGTTCTGGTTTTTAAGGCCTCCAATGGGTTGGATGAGGAGACTCCACTCATTGCTGAGGGCAGTCTCCTTGGTTTGTTGTAAATGCAATCAACAGTAGATGAAATGAACAGATTATAGATACAAATCCATCTGCAAAATACGCTCACAGTAACAATGAGGCCAGTGCTTGCTTGACCAAATTGGGCATCATAACCTAGACAAGTTGACACATGAGGGAAGCGGGTGTGGCTCAATCAATAGAGCCCCCGTTTACCATGTGGGAGGCCCCGGGTTGGCTTCCCGGGGCCTCCTTGTGAGAGCAGGCCGGCCAGTGCGGCGTGGTGGGCTGATGCAGCAGGACCTCACAGCAAGGGGGAGATAAGCAGACATGGAAAAA